>CM043700.1:66218119-66438119 GCA_023935145.1 Bretschneidera sinensis | reverse complement strand
AAGCTTTGGAGGCAATTTCTTTTGTAGAATTGCACTGCACTCTTCAGTAAGGGCTACCGTTTCATACTCTTCCAATTTCCTCTTATTTGACAAGATATCCTTCATAAATTTCATATAGCTTGGCATTTGTTTGAGGGCATCTGCAAAAAGAATGTTAATATGTAATTTTTTAAACACATCTAGAAATTTAGAAAATTGCTTATCAAGATTATTCTTTTTGAGTCATTGACGGAATGGAACTCTTAGTGCCGGATCTTGTGGTGGGATTGGTTGACTTTCGAAAATCTCCTTAAATGGTGTTGTGTGAAGTTGCACCTCTTGATCTTCTTTTTCGAACTTCTCACATCTTGTTGGAGTTTCTAACTCTTTCCCACTTCTCAAAGTGATCACCTTGCACTGCTCTTTTGGATTCACTTCAGTTGTGCTAGGCAAATTACCTTGTTGTCTCCCAGTTAGTATATTGGCCAATTGACCAACTTGGACTTCTAAATTCTGAATCAAAGTTGCTTGATTCTGAAAATTGGTCTTAGTCTCTGTTATGAATCGGTTGGTGTTATTTGCCAATTGTGCCATTGCTTCTTCAAGTGCCAATTTCTCTTTTGATGGGTCACTAAATAACGGACCAGGTGGTAACTTCAATACAGTTTGATTATTCCATGAAAAATTTGGATGATTCCTCCATCTAGAATTGTATGTTGCACTGTATGGATTGTTCTGCCGGTTGTAATTTGCAACAAAGTGTGCTTGCTCCACTTGGGATTGAGAGAAAGGGTTTCCCACTTGACATTCTTCACTCGGATGGTTTCCATGGCAAAAATCACAAACCAGTGGTGTCAAGTGAATGGCATTTGCCGTTAGTTGGTTAGCCTTCAATTGTTGAGTAAAAGTATGGACTTGAGCTGCTAAGGTAGTGATAGCTTCAATCTCATGTAATCTCACTGCCTTCTTTGGTAAAATCCTCTCACTCCGCCATTGATAGTTGTTCATGGCCGTCTCCTCCAACAGATCATATGCATCATCCTAGTTTTTTTCCCATAAACGCTCTTCTTGAAGCTGCATCTATCAAAGTTCTTGTAGAACCACCAAGTCCATTATAGATATTTTGAACTTGCATCCACTTCGACAATCCATGGTGAGGGCATCGCCTAAGTAGGTCTTTATATCGCTCCCAAGCCTCATAAAATGATTTGTCTTCAATTTGAGCAAAATTTGAAATTTTATTATGCATCTTCGCTGTCTTGGCCAGTGGAAAAAATTTAGCAAGAAACTTCTGAGCTAAATCCTCCCAACTAGTGATTGAATCTGCAGGCAGTGAATTTAGTCAATTCTCCGCTCTGTCTAGAAGAGAGAATGGAAATAGCCGGAGGCGAATGGCATCATTAGTAACGCTATTATGCTTGAAAGTGTCGCAAATTTCTAAAAACTTGCTATATAAGCATTAAAATCATCACTTGGCAACCCATGGAACTGAATTGATGTCTGAATCATCTATAGAATAGTCGGCTTAATCTCAAAGTTGTTGGTTTCAATACTAGGCTTCCTTATAACTGAATGGATTCCTATGACCTGTGGTAGTGCAAAATCCTTTAGTGCCCGTGTGTCACGTCTTGGATTCTCATTGCTTGCCATAGTGTTGGAACGTTTCTGAGCTTCTCGCTTCTTTTTCCTTAGGCCCTTTGCAGTTTTCTCGATTTCAGGATCGTAAAGTAGTAGCTCCAAACTCTTGCGTCGTCTCATACACTAAACAAACACCTGAAAATAAAAGACAAAATAAATCAAATTAGACAAAGTGTAACTAGTATTGATATTATCAATAATTTTATCTAAATCCCCGGCAACGGCACCAAAAACTTGTTGATTGAAATCGCAAGTGCACGAATCGTAACAAGTGATAAAGTGAATGAGTAAGAGTATCGTCCCACGAGGATTAATTACTAATAAGTACCAAAAATTATTAAACTATAATATATTTGATAATTCGAATGAGAGTGAATTGTTGAACTAGAGAGTTTAAAATAATGAAATTAAATAAGCAAGTTGAGATCAAGGAAACAAGATTCTAGGGCTTTCGATTCACCATAACTGATCCTATGCGAATTTTCTACTTAAACTAATTACAATATTTCCTACTATTGATAATCAGGTCTCTAATTTATTCATTAATCTTTCTCAAGCATTAACAAAATATCCCATCAAACAAATCTTCTACATCTCTGTGAAAACTCTAAACCTGTCAAAATTCAATAAGAACAAGAAACCCCATAAAGATTATGCAAGTCCATAGATATCTCTATCATACAGATTCCTTATGGTATCACAAACATATACTAAAACAATTATCACTTCTCAGTCTCAAATTGAATCCCAAATCATGCAAATGTTGATGAATCATTCACAAGCATGAAATACTCAATAATATGAAACAACTACTAAATTAGTTCAATTAAAGGAATATTCACATAATCATAGTTAGGCTACATCTTAACCATAGAAAATGGATATTAGTTCATGATAAACTTGAATAAAAACATAATCAAGGGTTTAACATCAATAAATTGAAAGAAATTCGGAATAAGGAAAAAAAAACTCAAAAACAAGTCTCCTCTTTGATGTTCTGCTTCCTTTGATTGCTCCAGAAAATGAATCCCCAAAAAAAATTCCATGAAAGAACCCAGCGTGCGTCTGGTTCTCTCCCAAGTGATAGACTCCTCTCCCCCCTTATTTTGGAACCAACCTCCCAAGGAAAGAAAATAATTCCCCCTTTCCGAATTGTAGATTCTGCAAATTTTCGCCTACAGATTGCGGGGCAGTTTCCACCTATAAAGCGTTCGAATCACGAAAATGCTATTTGCGTAACAATTATATCCTGTTGACCTTGCTTTCCAATGCTTATTGAATCAGCTCTATACAATGTCGTACGAGTAAGATATGGTGAGATTACTTGAGACTATCCAGAGACGTTCCATGCTTTCCATTTGTTTGATCCCTTCCATTCAGCTTTCATTTCTTTTGATTGGGTTGGGCTAAGCCCACTTGAATTAAACTCTATCTTTTAGGCCTTAGGCTTTATTATTTTTATCTTCATCTTACTAAAATAGCAAACTTGACACGATTTGAATTGCAGGCTAAGGGACGTTCTAGAACGTCAATAATGCAGGTGCAGCAACTTTAAGCCCAGTTTCGACCTTGATGCAGCCCGTATCTCTCAAAACATAAAACATGAAAGTTGTAGAGATTTTTCTTGGCATTCCATAGCATCTTTAATATCTAAATCAGAGCTTGGATGAGAGATTTATTCCAAGATTACGAAGTGATGTCGAAACTATCCAAAATCACCCAATTAGCATCGTTTTGCACTTAACGCCTCCATTTGCATCCTAAATCAAAATATAAGAATAATAAGTACATTTAGGCACCAAATGAGTATAAAATAATAAACATTGAGGGAGAAAAATATGACATTTTGCATTCTCATCAACGTGTCTGTCATCCCTTAGTGTTAGCTCTTTGAACATACTTTGATCACCGGTCATGTGCTTTGAGCACCACTATCAAGGTACTAATAATTACATTTTTCTTTGGTTTGGAGACATATCTACATTACAAATAGATATACAATAGCACTTTTAGGTACCCAAAATTTCTTGGGCCTTTTGGGGTTAGTCCTAGAAAATACAGCTCCTTTAGGGACCCATACTTTCTTAACATTATAAAGTGCTTTATAATTGTAGACATGTTGATGATGCATGATCCTAGGATGATAGTTATAGAAGTCTCTAGGATGTCTTGAATATGTATGCCTATTATTCTTTGAATGAGCATTCCTAGGATACAAGTTTCTAGCATGAGAGTTATGAACATACATGCTATCTCTAAGATATGCATGATAGTAATTTCTAGGGTATGCATTCCTAGCATGTGCATACCTTGAATGTGTATTCCTAGCATTTGTATATCTACGATGAGCATACATATATGCATATTTATTTCTAGGATTTTTATCTCTAGTATATGTTTTATAATTCTTTGCATTTGAATTGAAATTTTCATTCTTAGGCTTACTAGCATTTTTTGAAGGAAAGCTCTTAACCTTGCTAGTGGCCTTAGAGGTGGACGGTTCATCCACACATATTGCTTTCATGAATAAAGTCTCTTTTGATTTTTGTTTGCCTAATGGAGAATAACCCAAACCAGATTTTTCTCCACAAATTCTTTGGCAAGATAGCACTTCATCTAGTTTTTCTTTTCCAAGAATAAGCCTAGATATAGTGTTGTTTAACTCCATCGCTTTCTTTTCTAAACCATCATTTTCATTTTTCAAAAAATCTTGTGATAAGTTATAAAGTATGGAAGATAGCTTTTCTTTTTCTTCCTTTAGACTTTTCATCTCTTTAGAGAGATATAAGACTTCTTTCTTGAGAGCAATATTTTTATAATCAAATTTCTTTAACTCTTCAGGCATTTCATTAATTACTTCAATCAGTTCTTCACTACTACTAACAATATTATTATTGTAGGTCCAAAATATACAATGGCAATACCCAAGAGGGGGGTGAATTGGGTATTAAAAAAAATTAAATACTTTTTGCAATCTCAAATAACAAAATATATGCGGAATTAAATCTTTCTAAATTACTAGCACAAAGATGAGAGAGTTTATTGCTTAATATAGAAATGATAATTGAATTATAAAATAATTAAGCAATCAATCTCATTTACTTGAATAATAAATAATTATAAGCAAGTAATTATGAAAGTAATTAAGGAGATAGAGTTAGAGAGATGCAAACTCGATTTATAGTGGTTCGGCAATATCGGAATCCTTCCGACCCTACGTCCACTCTCTTCAAGGATCCTCCTTGAAGTCTTTCACTAAACCAAGCAACTTACGGGTGTTGCTCAAACCGAAACACAAGCAACTTACGGGTGTTGCTCAAACCGTACAATCCCCTTCCTTTCGGAAGTAATCCCCTTCCTCTCGGAAGTAATCCCTTTACAATAAAAGCTGTAAAGTAAATGGTAGAGAGACAACAAATGAAAGCTTATACAACTGAATAATGTCTCTCTTTCAAAGAAAAGCTTGAAGAATAGCTCAACATGAGTATTTCAAAGCTTTTTTGAGTTTCAAAGAATGAATGACTTGATTGTGTGTGTTCTTCTCTTTTTGAATGTCTTCTCCTCCTTGTTGAATGCTGAATTGAGTGGGTTTATATAGCAATCAATTAATATGGCCGTTTAGGACTTTAATTTGAAAAAGATTTACTTTAAAACGTTCAGATTTGGAGTCCAACGGTCATATTTTTGAACTACCAGTCGACTGGGTCGTGATACCAGTCGACTGGGTCCTCTCAGACTGGGTCACTGTTGGAGCGCTGCTACAGTGATTTCTGGATGAACAGTGTTTTCAGCATAATTTTCTTCATATCTCTTTATTCTTTTTGGATTTTTGAGTTCCAAAAAATCTCCTAATTTAATCAAACTTTCTTGCACATTAAACACACAAGTTAAACACTTCAAAGGTGTTTTGTTATCATCAAAATTAATCTAATCAATTTCTTGATTGAGGCATTTTTGATGATGACAAAACATATTACAAATTTAAGCATAATGTGTGTGCTAGATATATGAAGAATGATATATTACAAATGCTCAAGTAATTTTCTATGCCAACATAAATTCTTTTTAAATTCAATTAGAGAATGTTAAGTATAGAGCCCAAAGAATTTATTTGCATTTAATAAAATCACTTGGAGATTTTATATCTTCAATTAATTAAGACTATATAATAAAATGCAATGCAAATATAATTAGCTCCTAACAATTGAAATGACATCAACATTGATTCACCAATTTCTACAATCTTGGTCTCCTTTGATGTATAAGCACTATTAACAATCTATATTACTTAAGTAATACTCATTAGTGCTTAATTAAGATTTTTGTTACTATCAAAATCATTCAGGGTCAACAATCTCCCCCTTTTTGATGGTGACAAAAATATTAAGAATAAGGTCTAACAAAATCTCTAATATTCTTATTTTTCTCCCCCTTTTTGTCATAATAAAAAAGGTGTATTTCAAAGAAGAGCTCCCCCTCAAAATATGCTATCGAAAATATTTTGATGAAACATTTTGAAAAAAGAATCATTTTACAAGATATCAAGAACTATAAAGCTTTTGAAAGAGTTCCTTTAGAACATAGAGATGAAATTCTCAAGATATAATAACCAAATTTAAAACATATCAAAAAGAGTTTATCAAGTATTTAAAACTCATTTTAGTAAAATGATTTTACCAAAGGTTTTCTCTTTTATCAATAAATCAGATTTTCTCCCCCCTTCAAAAAGTCTAAAGTAATTATTTTCAACTCTTAAGAGAAATAAAATTGGATTAAAACTTAACAAGCCTTATTGGTAGTTGATTAATTGAATAATCAAGACAAAGAGCTCATCAACTACTCAAAAAGATGTTCAGATTGGAAATATCTACAAGTACTTGAAAAAAAACGTTACTTCCCTTGCATATATGCACCGAAATATAATTTTCAATTATCAATCAAATATCATTTTCAGGGCAAGTTAGATTCAATAATTAGATGATTATCAATTCAACGCAAAGATAATCATTAATTTCAAACTCAAGCATATATAATAGAAAGTTTCATATTCAGCTCATGCTTGATAGATAAATAACTCAAAAATAATTCTCAAATCTAAATTCAAGCTCATCACTTGATTTATCCAATGCCAAATCAAAGAGAATTTATCAAAGAACAATTAATATTTGAGTATTAAATGGCTCCAAACAAGATTTGATTTTATAGACGACTGGAGAAGACTTACCAGTCGTCTGGAGTTTTTGGCAGAGAGTTACCAGTCGACTGGGTCAAAATTACCAGTCGACTGGACAATCAGGCAGTGACTTACCAGTCGACTGGAGCACATTTACCAGTCGACTGGACCATTAGTAAAATTTCCAGTCTTGAATTTTTAGCACGAATTTGTTTATCTATGACATTTTTTAGTGAGGAAAATATTTAAACATGGATTAATACTCTTTCACTCAATGTCAATCATGCAAATGATGAAATGAAATGCAATCAAACATTCAGTTTATCAAAATCAAGCAATCCCATCAACATTCTAATATTACAAAAACTAGCTTCACATAGGGGTTTTGTAAGAATATCAGCTATTTGATCTTCTGAAGGTATGAATTCTAATCTTATATCACCTTTTTGAGCAAGGTCTCTTAAGAAATGATGTCTTATTTCTATGTGCTTGGTTCTAGAGTGCTGAATAGGATTTTTGGTTAGGTTGATAGCACTAGTATTATCACAAAAGATAGGAATATTTTTGAGGTTCATGCCATAGTCTTCTAGTTGTTGTTTCATCCATAATACTTGGGCACAACAACTGCCAGCTGCTACATATTCCGCCTCAGCGGTTGATAGTGCAACGGAATTCTGTTTCTTGGAGAATCAAGAAGTTAACATAGCACCTAAGAATTGACATGTTCCACTTATACTTTTTCTATCTAACCTACATCCAGCAAAATCAGCATCTGAATATCCTACTAGCTCAAAAGATGATTCTCTAGAATAGCATAATCCTATGGTCTGGGTTCCTTGTAGATATCTAAGGATTCTTTTTAGTGCAACTACATGTGATTCCTTAGGATTAGACTGAAATCTAGCACACATGCATACACTGAACATTATATCAGGTCTACTTGCAGTCAAATAAAGTAAAGCACCTATCATGCTTCTATAATATTTAAAATCTACAGATTTACCTCCTTCATCAAGATCAAGTTTAGTAGTTGTGCTCATAGGTGTTCCAATAGGCTTTGAGCTTTCCATCCCGAATCTCTTTAGTAGATCTTTGATGTACTTTTGTTGATTGATGAAGATACCTCCTTTTAGTTGCTTGATTTGCAGTCCAAGGAAGTAGGTAAGTTCTCCCATCATGCTCATTTCAAATTCACCTTGCATGCACTTTGCAAACTCTTGACACATAGATTCATTAGTAGCACCAAATATAATATCATCAACATATATTTGAACTATCAAAGTGTCATTTTTGTGAGTTTTTGTGAAGAGAGTTGTATCTATTCTACCTCTTACAAAATCATTATCAATCAAAAATTTGCTTAGTCTTTCGTACCATGCCCTTGGAGCTTGCTTCAACCCATATAAAGCCTTAGAAAGCTTGTAGACATGATTTGGAAGACTAGGGTTTTCAAAACCAAGAGGTTGCTCAACATAAACCTCTTCTTCTATAAAGCCATTTAAAAAAGCACTTTTTACATCCATTTGAAATAGTTTGAATTTATTAAAGCATGCAAAGGCTAACAACATTCGAATAGCTTCTAATCTAGCTACGGGAGCATAGGTCTCATCAAAGTCTATTCTTTCTTCTTAATTATATCCCTTAGCAACTAGTCTAGCTTTATTTCTAGTTACTATTCCATTTTCATCCATCTTATTCCTATAGACCCATTTTGTTCCAATGATGGAATGATTCTTAGGTCTTGGAACTAGATTCCAAACCTTGTTTATCTCAAATTGATTAATCTCTTCTTGCATAGCAATAATTCACTCATTGTCCTTTTCAGCTTCTATAAAGGACTTAGGTTCTACCTGAGACAGATAAGCTACATAATTGCAAATATTTTTAATAGAAGAGCGAGTTCTTACCCCTTGTGAAGGATCACCAATTACTTGATCAATTTGGTGATAATTCACATACCTCCAATCTTTAGGAAGTCCATCCACTTGTTGGCTTGTAGATGGTTGGTCCAAATTATGAGCTTCCAGCTCTTCATTTGCTTGAGTTGGATTCTTTTTCGGGTCAACAATGAGAGTAGGTGTTTCCGTTCTTGGAATAAAATCTGCATAATTATTACTGGAAACTTCTCTACTACTAATAGGGTTAAACTCATCAAGAGTTACATGCACAGATTCTTCTACCACTAGAGTTCTCTTATTGAAAACTCTATAAGCCTTACTCGATGTAGAATATCCTAAAAATATCCCTTCATCGGTCTTAGAATCAAATTTACCCAAATTAGTTTTATTGTTATTCAAAATGAAGCATTTGCAACCAAATGTACGAAAATAGGAAATATTAGGCTTTCTACCTTTCCATAGTTCATATGGAGTTTTATCAAGTATAGGCCTTATCAAAATTCTATTTAATATATAGCAAGAAGTGTTCACGGCTTCAGCCCAAAAGTATTTTGGTAAACTATTTTCACAAAGCATTGTTTTTCAAAATTATTCTAGAACTCTATTTTTCCTTTCAACAACTCCATTTTGTTGAGGAGTTCTAGGAGCTAAAAAATTGTGATTGATTCCATTCTAATCACAAAAATTTGAAAAGCTTTGGTTTCAAATTCTTTTCCATGATCACTTCTTATGCTTGAAATACAAATTCCTTTTTCATTTTGAACCTTTTTGCAAAACTTTTCAAAACCTTTGAAAGCTTCATCCTTGTAAGCAATAAAAATAACAAAGGTATATCTTGAATAGTCATCAACAATAACAAGAGCATATTGATGGCCACCTAGACTAATGGTACTTATTGGACCAAACAAGTCCATATGCAAAAGTTCCAAAGATCTTGTAGTTGAAACTACATTTTTTGCTTTAAAAGAAATCCTGGTTTGTTTTCCCGTTTGACAAGCATCACATACTTTGTCTTTTTCAAAATTGATTTTAGGAAGACCAATGACTAAATCTTTTCTTGAAACAATTTTCAGCAAGTTCATATTTACATGACCAAGCCTTTTATGCCGTAGCCATGGATTTTCACTAAAAGCAGGAAAACATTTTTCATTTTCAGAATGCAAAGATTTCAAATCAACTATATAGACATTTTCATGTCTATGGCCAATAAATTTGATCTTGTTGCTCCTGATGTCTATAACTAGACAATGAGAGGACTCAAATGTGACTTTGTTGCCTTTGTCACAGAGTTGACTAATGCTAAGTAAATTTGGCTTATGGCCTTGTACTAGCAATACATTATCTAGGGTAGAGAAATCATTACCAACTTTTTCATGCCCGATGATCTTTATTTTGGTGTTGTCTCCAATGGTGACATATCCACCATCTCTTAGAGTTAGCTCTTGAATACACTTTTATCATCGGTCATGTGCTTTGAGCATCCAATATCAAGGTACCAACAGTTACCTTTCTCCTTTGTGTGGAGACATATCTACAGCACACTAGGATACACGATGGCATTTTTAGGTACCCAAAATTTCTTGGGTCCTTTGAGGTTAGTCCTAGAAAACACGGATCCTTTTGGGACCCATACTTTCTTGATAACATATGGAGTTCTATAGACATGATGATGCACAATCCTAGAATAATAGTTACTAAAATTTCTAGGATTTCTTAGTTGTGCATGTCTATAATTCTTAGGATAGGAGTTCCTAGGATACATGTTTCTATTGTAAGGAATATGAATATGCATGCCATTTTTAGAAAATGTATGATGATAATTTCTAGGATACATGCTTGTATTATTATGAATATGCATATTATTTCTAGGATAACCATGATGGTAATTCCTAGGATATGTATGTGCAGTGTGCAAGTTTTGATTATACATATTGTTTTTAGAATGCATATTATGATTATTTCTAGAATGAGTATAAGCATTTCTTGAATGAGCATACATATAAGCATGTGTATTTCTAGGATGCTTCATTCTTGTATAAACATTAGAATTGGTATTTCTAGACTTGCTAGCATTTATAGAGGGAGTGCTTTTAGCCTTGCTAGAGATTTTAGAAGTAGAAGCTTCATTCACACCTGAGGCTTTAATGAATAAAGTCTCTTTTGATGTTTGTTTGCCTAATGGAGAATAACCTAACCTAGATTTTTCTTTATTTAATATTTGGCAAGATAGTACTTCATCTAGCTTTTCTTTTCCAAGCATAAGTCTAGATATAGTATCATTTAATTCTATTATCTTATTCTTTAAGTTTTCATTTTCATCTTTAAGAAGATATTGAGAAGAATCATAAAGTAATGAAGATAGTTTATCTTTTTCTTCTCTTAAACCTATCATCTCTTTAGAAAGAGATGACACCTCTTTTTTAAGAATGGTGTTCCTAGAATCGAATTTTTTCAATTCTTCATATATTTCATTTATAACTTCTATCAATTCTTCACTACTGCTAACAATGTTATTTTTTGAAGAGGAAGAAGTTGATACCTCATTTTCGTCGTCGATTGCCATAAGACATAGGTTGGCAATTTCCTCGCATTCAATCTCTTTATTCGAGGAGACTTCTTTTTCTTCATCACCATCACGATTAAGATCTTCAATTTCCATAAAAGGTAAGGATGTGGTGGAACCATCAATTTTGTAATCCAAGTAGCTTTCATGCTTCTTGAAGGATTCCACAAGCTCTTCTAAACTTTCACATGTAGAATGCTTTGTCAAAATAATTTTCCATTGATTTGACAAAGATCTAAGAAATATTCTCACAAGTTCAAGGTTAGAATAAATTTTACCCATGAAAGATAAAGTTTTAACAAGTAGGGTAAAACGAGTTTGCGAATCAAAAATTGATTCATTTTCATTCATTTTAAAATGCTCTAAGTCATGAACAAAGTTTTTTAATTTGAAATTCTTTTCTTGCTCATTTCCTCCATGTATGACTTCCAATAAATCCCAAATTTCTTTTGCAGTCTTACATGAGGAAATTTGATCAACTTCGTTTTGATCAAGAGAACTATAAAACATTTTCATAACTTTAGCATTTAGTTGAATGAATTTGCTATCATTTACATCAAAGTCATTTTCATTTTCAAGAATGAAATACCAAGCATAATAATCATGTGCTTGAATAAAAATCTTCATTTGAGCTTTCCAATGGGTGAAATTTGTTCCATGGAGAAGAGGAGGACTAGAAGGATTTCTTCCTTCTAAAAATATAGTTGCCATAGGATCAACTCAAGGATATTAAGCCTAAAATTGAGAACAAGGCTCTGATACCAATTGTAGGTCCAAAATATACAATGGCAATACCCAAGAGGGGGGTGAATTGGGTATTAAAAAAAATTAAATACTTTTTGCAATCTCAAATAACAAAATATATGCGGAATTAAATCTTTCTAAATTACTAGCACAAAGATGAGAGAGTTTATTGCTTAATATAGAAATGATAATTGAATTATAAAATAATTAAGCAATCAATCTCATTTACTTGAATAATAAATAATTATAAGCAAGTAATTATGAAAGTAATTAAGGAGATAGAGTTAGAGAGATGCAAACTCGATTTATAGTGGTTCGGCAATATCGGAATCCTTCCGACCCTACGTCCACTCTCTTCAAGGATCCTCCTTGAAGTCTTTCACTAAACCAAGCAACTTACGGGTGTTGCTCAAACCGAAACACAAGCAACTTACGGGTGTTGCTCAAACCGTACAATCCCCTTCCTTTCGGAAGTAATCCCCTTCCTCTCGGAAGTAATCCCTTTACAATAAAAGCTGTAAAGTAAATGGTAGAGAGACAACAAATGAAAGCTTATACAACTGAATAATGTCTCTCTTTCAAAGAAAAGCTTGAAGAATAGCTCAACATGAGTATTTCAAAGCTTTTTTGAGTTTCAAAGAATGAATGACTTGATTGTGTGTGTTCTTCTCTTTTTGAATGTCTTCTCCTCCTTGTTGAATGCTGAATTGAGTGGGTTTATATAGCAATCAATTAATATGGCCGTTTAGGACTTTAATTTGAAAAAGATTTACTTTAAAACGTTCAGATTTGGAGTCCAACGGTCATATTTTTGAACTACCAGTCGACTGGGTCGTGATACCAGTCGACTGGGTCCTCTCAGACTGGGTCACTGTTGGAGCGCTGCTACAGTGATTTCTGGATGAACAGTGTTTTCAGCATAATTTTCTTCATATCTCTTTATTCTTTTTGGATTTTTGAGTTCCAAAAAATCTCCTAATTTAATCAAACTTTCTTGCACATTAAACACACAAGTTAAACACTTCAAAGGTGTTTTGTTATCATCAAAATTAATCTAATCAATTTCTTGATTGAGGCATTTTTGATGATGACAAAACATATTACAAATTTAAGCATAATGTGTGTGCTAGATATATGAAGAATGATATATTACAAATGCTCAAGTAATTTTCTATGCCAACATAAATTCTTTTTAAATTCAATTAGAGAATGTTAAGTATAGAGCCCAAAGAATTTATTTGCATTTAATAAAATCACTTGGAGATTTTATATCTTCAATTAATTAAGACTATATAATAAAATGCAATGCAAATATAATTAGCTCCTAACAATTGAAATGACATCAACATTGATTCACCAATTTCTACAATCTTGGTCTCCTTTGATGTATAAGCACTATTAACAATCTATATTACTTAAGTAATACTCATTAGTGCTTAATTAAGATTTTTGTTACTATCAAAATCATTCAGGGTCAACAATTATTATTATTAGAGGGGGAAGAATTTATTACCTCATTTTCATCATCAATTGTCATCAAGTAAAGATTGGCAGTTTCTTCATATCTAACGTCGTTGTCCGAAAGTTCTTCTTCTTCATTATCACTCCAAGTGGTTGCAACCATGGCTTTCTTTTTGAAGCTTTTTTGTGGTTTCTTTGTTGGTGGACAATCAGCTTTAATGTGTCTAGGCTTCTTGTAACCATAACACGCAATAAGTTCTTTTTTTGGAGTGGAATCCATTATGTAAAGTTCTTGCTCTTCTTCAAGAACTTATGAAACCTCTTGATGATTAAAGCCATTTCACCATCTTCTTCACTACACTTATTTTCTTCTTCATTTTCTTCCTCTTTCTTGCTAGCGGAAACTTTACAAGCAATTATTTTCTTTTTCTTCATCTCATCATCATTGGCACTGGGATTCATTTCTTCCATCTCGTATATTAATAATGATCCGAGAAGCGTTTCGACATCAAGTTTGTTGAGATCTTTGGCCTCTGTTATGACCGTCTTCTTTGCTTTCCAAGTTGATGGCAAAGATCTTAATTTAGTTCAAATTCCTCAATGTTCCTACCAAGAAGCTTTAAACCATTAACAATAATGGTGAAACGGGAGTGCATTTGAGAATTTGTTTCGTTATAAGACATTTTAAAATATTCATACTCGGACACTAGCGTATAAATTTTTTATTTTTAGCTTCGCTAGTGCCCTCATAAGTAATTTGTAGTTTGTCCTATATCTCCTGAGCCAAAACACATGCAGAAATTTTAGTGTACTCAGTAATGTCTAAAGCAAAATGTAGCATACTAGTAGCTTAACTATTTAGAGACATCATTCTAAAATCCTCTTCACTAAACTCCAATTTAAGTTTAGATATTGTATGATTGATTTCTCCAATAGTTATTTTCTTTGTA
The DNA here is from genome assembly GCA_023935145.1 of Bretschneidera sinensis. Lineage (NCBI taxonomy): Eukaryota > Viridiplantae > Streptophyta > Magnoliopsida > Brassicales > Akaniaceae > Bretschneidera > Bretschneidera sinensis. Next base: position 66,423,713 of record CM043700.1, on the reverse strand, counting down.
GGAATTCTAGTTCCTTCTTTAATGATTCTCCACAAATTATAATCTTTTCCTTAAACAAATAATTTCATTCTATTTTTCCAATAATTATAATTTGTGTCATTGAACAAAGGAGGTCTAGTATAGGAATGACCTTCATAATAACTATTTGAAGCCATCGGATCAACTCAAGGATTTTAAGCCTAAAATTGAGTACAAGGCTATGATACCAATTATAGACCGAGGTAAAAACCCAAAAAGAGGGTGAATTGGGTTTTAAAAAACTTTTGCAATTAACAAACAAGTTTCAATAATTTAATCAAGTAAAGCATACAATAAATAAATTGCTTGAAATTAAAAGAGTAAAGGAAGAGAATATACAAACTCTATTTACAGTAGTTCGGCAGTATCGGAATCATTCCGACCCTACATCCACTCTCTTGAAGGAACCTCCTTAAAACAATCCACTAAGAATAGTCAAGCAACTTCATGAGTGCTACCCAAACCTTACAAACATCCCTTCCACAATGAAGTTACAAGGAAGTGTTTAATGCCTAAACACTCTAAGAGTTATACCAACTCTTTTTCACTTTGATAAGGAATGAAATAGATTGGAATAAGAGAGAGTGTACAATAAATGCTTACAACTCAGAAAATTTCTCTCTCTAAATCTTAAAGCTCAACAATGGCTCAAGAATAAAATTGAAAGCTTGCCTTTTGCAATAAATATTTTCTATGGTGTTCAAGATTGTTGTTGAGGCTTGTAATGGCTAGGTATTTATAGCAAAAACTAAAAATAGCCAATTCAAATACAATATGATCATTTTAGCATTAAATGCAGCTGATTCGCGCAAGATTTTATGCAAAATAGCCGTTACTAGACTTGGCATAGTCGACTATAGCAAGTCATAGTCGACTACAGCCTTTTGATGAAAATAAAAGCGGAGAGGTCTTTTAATCGACTAAAGAATGGTGTAGTCGACGACAGATTTGTTTGAACAAAAAAAAGGACCCTATAGTTGACTACACATTGCTTAGTCGACTATAGGAAGTTTTTATGTCTTTTTGTAGACCCTGTAGTCGACTAAGCAGTGTGTAGTCGACTATAGTGAAGTTTTGTAGCTGACTATAGTAATCTATAGTTGGCTACAGAAATCCGTAGTTGGCCACACCAAGTGGTGTAGTCAACTACAGCAAGGTTATTTAGTAGGCTATGGTTCTCAGTAGTTGACTATACTTGAAGAAAAACTTTGATTTTGCTTAAAATCAGTTTAAAACATTTTAATCTTTGAGCCATAATTGATCTAGGAGCATAGAGAGATATTTATAAGGAATTTTATCTTTTACTAGACTAGTAATCTCTTACTTACCTTCTAAGTCTTCAGAAATACTTCAAGGTTCCATTGATCACGGGTTGCTTCTAACATGCATTCCTTTATTCTTAAAATCGAAATATATAACGACCTATCCCGAGTTGGCTACCCCCGAGACGGTGTCATCACTTTTCAAAATCCCAGCACGACATATATATGCAACAATATAAAAGTGTCAACTGAATTATTTATATACATAAATCCTCAGCCCTCAACAGGGGAGTTACATCATTCAGATCTCAACTGAACAGTATATACAACATATTATGCATGACTATTTACAAAAAAAAAAAAAATTTCTCATAATCTGAGGATGTGGACCTCATGGCTTACAGAAAATCATTTAGTCTGCGTCTCTGCTCACAATTTTATATGTCCTACCTGCAACCTGAAATCATTGTACAATGAGGAGTAAGCTTCACAAGCTCAGTGAATTAAATTTACTAGAAGTACTCGATTATATACTCCCAGTTACATATTATAATTCAATTACTTCTAATAATCTTCTGATATTCATTCATCTCTTTCCTCAAATAATTCAATAACAATATTCTGTAATTACTACTCAATTTCATAATTCCCCCATTACACAATCTATTCTTAAGTTACTCATCAGACATATCAATCTTTCAATTATATATTTAATTATCTCTAAATTCTCAATTCAAAATTATCATTTACCTCGTTATGAGGTTCACAACATATAATCAATCAATCACTCAGAAAATTCTTATCATATCATACTTCTATATTTCTTTCTCATCATATTTGTCTTTCTGTGAGACTCATCCATCTATCGATAAATTTACACTCAAGAATCACACTTTAGCATCTCAAGCAATAACAATCAATATTTAAAGCAAATGCAATGTGTGAATTTAAATGTTATTATTCTTTGGGAACGTCTTCCACATGTCGACATGTTTTAGCTTAGACCGGGTGCCTTCTCGGTTCTTTCATTCTCTTAGACTGGCTGCCTTTTCGGTTCTTTTATTCTCATTTAGACCGACTACCCTCCTGATTCTTTTATTTTCAGCTATACCGGCTGTCAAGGTTTAATTTAGACCAGTTACCTTCCTGGTTCTCTTATTTTCATTTAGACCGACTGTATTCCCGATTCTTTTATTTCATGCATATGCATATGAATAATGATATGAATCATATGAACAATAATACAAAAACAGGCACACATTCAGACATTCAAATTAACTATCATGCTTCTTCTCAAATTATTTTTTGATCAATTTCACTAAATTCTTCTCCTCATATATCATATCAGATCATCAACCATAGCTCGTCAAGAATTTCATTTATCACCTTCATTATTAATTTGACTCATTCTTCTAATAATGTTACTTGCATATAATAATTCTTTACATATCAATTACTTCTATCATACCCATCAACCAACTTTCATCTATAATCAAATCATAAATTAATGATTTATTCAAATACTATCACTATATATTTCATATTTCTCTTGATTACTTAAAGTAAATCTAACTCACCACGTAGCACTTAGAGCTACCCGTGGATCACTTACTTACCTTTTCTTCTATTCTCAACAATTTCTTCCGGTTGCTGATCGTCAACATCTGATATAATATTTATATTAAAATTTCTAATTTATTCTTCAATTCCTCTATAATTCACACCCTTTGAAAATTCCCACTTTGAATTCCAGGAAATTTCATGTATGCTAAATTTCAAAAATAAAATTCATGTTATTACCTTCTGTTTTTCTTAGAGCTTCCCATGACTCTCTATAAAATTCTCTCGTAAACCACTTCAAAATTTTGTTCTTTCAACATTCCTTTCAGTCCCCAAGTTTTTAAAGAAATAGAGAAATTTGAATTGAAGAAAGAAGAAAACCAAACAGGATTTGGTAAGGAATAAATAAATAAAAGAAAAACTAATATATATAAAACTTTATACTTCACCGCCTACACCATCCTTGTGTCTTGCATGCACAATGCATGCAAAGCAAAGGCTACACCTGAACGTCCGGGTGTAGCCACCTTTTTTTTCCCTTTTTTTCTTTCTTCTTTTTTTTTCTCTTCTTCTTCTTACCCACACCTAAACATGTCTGTTTTTTTTATATATATTATTTTAATTTCATGTTATATTTATCAAATTACTTCTTTATCCATACTTTAAGAACACAAGTGTTACAATTATACCCACCTTATAAAAATTTCGTCTCCCAAATTTCCTTACCTAACTCATAAAACAATTGTGGATAATATTTCTTCATAGTTACCTCACACTCTCATATAATCTCTTTGAACTCATTGAATTACTTTATTACACAAGACTTGTTTTCTTCTGTCTAAAATTCTCAATGGTACTTGTATAAGAGTCAAATCTCCCCGAATTTCTATAGCTTGGCTCAAAATATTATGAGATTCATCATGTAAGCACTTTCACAAAAGTGAAATGTGGAATACGTTATGTCATTACTTCAACTCTAGAGGCAAATCCAGGCTATTCACAACTAGCCCAACTTTCTCAATAACCTTATGGAGTCCCCCATACTTGGGACTTAAATTTCCTTTCCTTTTGATCCTCAACACACTTTTCCATGGAGATATTTTTAAATACACCCAATCACCTACTTGAAACTCAAGAGGTCTTCTTCTATTATTAGCATAGCTATTCGGTCTACTCTGTGCTGCTTTAAGGTTTTCTCTAACCAGATAAATCCTCTCAGTTGTTAACTCAATAATTTATGGGCCAAATATATTTGTCTCTCCCATTTCTTCCCAACATATAAGAGTTTTACACCTTCTACCATACAATGTCTCAATTGGTGCCATTCCAATACTAAATTGATGTTGATTATTATAAGCAAATTCCATTAATGGCAAGTAAGCATCTCAACTTACTGAGAAACTCATCGCATTTGCCTTTAACATATCTTCTAGTACTCTAATAATCTTTTTTGTCAGCTCATCTGTTTGATGATGAAAAGTTATAATAAACTGTAACTGTGTACACATGGCTTTATGAAAGCCTCTCCAAAAGCAAGATGTAAATCTAGCATCTATAATTGACACTATGCTCAATAGTACTCTATACCACCTCACAATCTCAACTACATACAGTTCAACCAACTTTTTAGGATTCCAATTAGTTTTAATTAGAAGAAATTGAAATGACTTAGAAAGTCTATCTACTATCACTTACACTGTATCATGACCTCTTTGGGTATGGGAAAATACAGAAACAAAATCCATACTCACATTTTTTTATGGTTATTCAAGCATAAAAAGAGGCTGTAGTAAGCCTTTCGGGTGTTTATTCACTGACTTCACTTACTAACGAGCCAAACATCTAAAAATATATTCAGCTACATCCCTATTCAATCCTAACTACCAGTAATTCTGTCTCAATCCTCTATACATCTTATTGTTACTCGGTTGCATCGAATATACATCACCATGTGCCTCTCTTAATATCTATTTTCTCAAATCAGTATTATTGGGAACACAAATCTTATGTTCCAATACCAAAATACCATCATTTCAAATTTTGAACTCGTATTGCTTTCTACTAAGTGTTTCCTGCTTAATCTTCTCTATCTCCCAATCTCTACCTTACATTTTTAACAAGCATTGTACTATGGATGACTATACAACCATATTTACTAACAATAATCCTCTATCACTGATATTCAACTTCATTCTTAGCTCTCTTAAATCTATCATCAGTTTCACAACATGACTCTCAATAATAGTTAATCTTCTAGTAGATTTTCTACTCAATACATCTATTACCACATTCGCCTTTCCTCGATGATAGTGAATTTATACAATCATAGTCACTAATCAACTCTATCCACATCCTCTATCTCAAATTCAACTTTCTCTAGGTAGGTAAGTATGTCAAACTCTTGTGATCAATAAATATCTCACAAGTGGCTCCATACAAATGATATCTCCAAATTTTCAAGCAAATACTATGGCAGCTAACTCTAAGTTATGTGTAGGGTAATTTCTCTCATGATTCCTCAATTGCCTAGAAGCATATGCCATTACCTTCCCAAGTTGTATCAACACACATCGCAACGCTTTATGGGATGCATCACTATACACCATAAATCCTCCATTACTAGAAGGAAGTACCAATACTGGAGCTGCAGTCAATTTCTCCTTTTAGTAATTGAAAACTTTTCTCACACTCCTAGACCATACAAATCTCACCTCTTTCCTGGTCAATCTAGTCTACAGTACTGCAATAATAGAAAATTTATGAATGAATCTTCTATAATAACCAGCTAACCCTAAGAGGATTCAAATCTCAGTCACATTAGTTGGTCTCTCCTAACTCAACATTGTCTCTATCTTTTGTGGATCAACTGTTATACCATTTTCAGACACTACATATCTCAAGAAAGTAACTTTATTAAGTCAAAATTCACATTAATTTTTTTTTGCATATAATCTCTCTTTCTTCAGAGTCTCCAACACTATTTATAAATTCTTCACATGTTGTTCTCCTTCTTAGAATGTATCAGAATGTCAAATACAACCATAAACTTGTTAAGATATAGTTTAAACACTCTATTCATCAAGTCCATGAATACAATTATAACATAAGTCAACCCATATGGTATCACAAGAAACTTATAACCATAACATGTCCTAATAGCAGTGTTAGGCACGTTTCCCTCCTCTATCCTTAACTGGAGATAACCTGATCTCAGGTCTATCTTAGAAAATACCCTTACTTCCTGCAAATTCTCAAATGAATCATCTATCCTGGGTAAAGGATATTTGTTCATAATGGTTATCTTATTCAACTATCTGTAGTCTATACACAATCTCGTCATTCCATCTTTCTTCTTCACAAACAATATAGGGCTCCCCAAGGCAACACACTAAATTGAATAAATTGTTTATCTAACAACTCTTGAACTTTCAAATCTCTTAACTCAGTGGGTGTCACTTTATAGGGTGCTATAGATATATGTGATGAACCTGATATCTCATTAATAGAGAATTTAATCTCTCTACTGGGAGACAAACTAGACAACTCATCAAGAAATACATTAGAATAATCTTTCACCACTAAGATTTATTCTAACTTCCTATTTTTGTTTTTAGAATCCATTATGTATTCCAAATACTCCTCACAACCCTTCTTCAACCATCTGCTAGTAGTAAGAGCAAAATGAGATAGTTCGAGAGTATCTTATGTTTTCTCTAAAAGTTAAACTCCTCATGTCCATATCTTGAACACTACATTCTTTCTGGAACAATCAACCCAGGCGTAACACGTCGACAACCAATTCATTCCCAAAATCAAATAAAAATCTATCATATTCAAAGGTAATAAATCAACTTCAAATTCTTTATCACTGAGACGAATCACACAACCCTTGTAAACATTTATAGTTATCACTCTATCTCTAGTGGGAACTTCAACAATAATATTATGTATCAAATGACTAATACATGCATCAATAGACTTCATATAAATACTGGATGCAAAAGAATGGGTTGAACCAAGATTAACCAACATTGATATGTCCACATATTCTACATACAAAGCACTTCAAATTAAGACAATTCTGGGATAAATATCTTATCTGAATACATCTATAACAAACTTTTGTCTCTCGATCATACATCAGATTACCATTTCCCCTTGGTGATATACTTACTTCATCTGCCATGACTCCCAGTTCCTATAACGTGTTTCTCAAATCTAAGGGTCCCACCGATATTACTATAACCTATAAAATCAACAGATCTTGCTTGCCTCTGGCTCTGTATTACAGTTTCCTTTGACAAAGAATGCCCCCTCTGGGGTGGTCTCCCACCCTGCACACTCATACAACTACCACCTTTGGGTCCCTCAAATCCAGACATCTTCCGCCAATCCCCCTACCTCTAAACTCCATCACATCCTTTTTAATCTGTAGTGTTATATCCACCAACCTAGCATAATTCATATGCTTCATGTAAGATAGTTTCGATTTAATCTCAAAATATAATTCATCTATGAATCTCTTACACTTTTTCTCCTCTAGGTCTACCATTTCTGGTACAAACCTCGAAAAAGCCACAAATCTCCTATCATACTAAGTCAGAGTTAATACATTTGCCTTAAATAAATAAAATATCTCTCTTGTTGGGCTATAAAGGTATAAGAAAAAATATTTATCAAGGAAAACCTCTTTAAACCTATTTCGAATTAAGGGTCTATCAAAATATGCACCTACCCTGGGAAGAGTTTCCTCCCATCATTCTAAAGCTTCTTCTTTTAACTCAAATGAAGCAAAGGCAACCTTTTTTTTTCTGTCTGTCACTAGTAAAATACTAAATAATCTCTCTACATATTTCACCCATAGCTCAAGCTCAAAAGGAACCATAGATCCTTTAAGCAACAAAGCATTCAACTTAATATATCTAACAATCTCCCTATATCTCGTGCATAACCTCACCTTTCCCCTTTTGAATGTCTATCATTACTAGATTTACAACAACATCAGGCATTGCCCTAGCCTGTTCATCAATTCTATGTTATAGACTATCAACTCTATCATATGTTACATTCATTTTCTCAAAAATATGAACAAGAGCTTCTCTCAGCTCATATCTTTCAACTCTAGATTCACTAGTATCAATTATACTGTCAACACATTCCATTTTAGGAACCACAGACTCAGACTCAACTTCCATCTCAACCTCAGTTTGTCTTAAAAAAATGAGGGCCTACCATGCCTTCTCTAGTTAGAACTCTACCTCTAACTCTAGCATGTCAACGTGTCATCCTTAGACTCTATATTAAACTGTAGTTTATTTAAATCTTTCACTTCTTTAAATTTTTATGTAGTCTACAGAATCATAAAACCTAATGCTCTGATACCAAAATTGTAACGACCCATCCTAGGTTGGTGACCCCCAAGATGGTGTCATCACTTTTTGAAATCCCAACACGACACATATATGAAACAATATAAAAATGTCAACTGAATTATTTACATACATAAATCCTCAACCCTTAACAGGTAAGTTATATCATTCAGATCTCAACTGAACAATATATACAACATATTATACATGAATATTTACAACAACAAAAAATTTCTTTCTCATAGTTTGAGGATATGGACCACGTGGCTTACAAAAAATAATTTAGTCTGAATTTTCGCTCACAATTCTATCTGTTCTGCCCACTACCTGAAATCATTGTACAATGAGGAGTGAGCTTCACAAGCTCAGTGAATTAAATTTAATAGAAGCATTCGATTATATACTCCCGGTTACATCTTATAATTCAATTACTTCTAATAATCTTCCGATATTCATTCATCTTTTTCCTCAAATAATTCAATAACAATATTTTGTAATCACTACTCAGTTTCATAATTCCCCCATTACACAATCTCTTCTTAAGTTACTCATCAGATATATCAATCTTTCAATCATATATTTAATTATCTCTAAATTATCAATTCAACATTATCATTTACCTCGTTATGAGGTTCATAACATATAATCAATCAATCACTCATACAATTCTTATCATATCATACTTCTATATTTCCTTCTCATCATATTTGTCTCTCTGTGAAACTCATTCATCTATCAATAAATTTACACTCAAGAATCATATTTTAGCATCTCAAGCAATAACAATCAATATTTAAAGCGAATGCAATGCGTGAATTTAAATGTTATTATTCTTTGGCAACGTCTTTCCACATGTCGACATGTTTTACCTTAGACCGGCTGCCTTTCCAGTTCTTTCATTCTCTTAGACCGACTGCCTTCCTGGTTCTTTTATTCTCATTTAGACCGGCTGCCCTTCCAGTTCTTTTATTTTCAGCTATACCGGCTGTCACGGTTTCATTTAGACCGGTTACTTTCCCGGTTCTCTTATTTTCATTTAGACCAATTGCATTCTCGGTTCTTTTATTTCATGCATATGCATATGAATAATGATATGAATCATATGAACAATAGTACAAAAACAGGCATACATTCAGACATTCAAATTAACTATCATACTTCTTCTCAAATTATTTTTTGATCAATTTCACTAAATTTTTCTCCTCATATATCATATTGAATCATCAACCATAGCTCGTCAAGAATTTCATTTATCACCTTCATTATTAATTTGACTCATTATTCTAATAATATTACTTCTCATATAATAATTCTTTACATATTAGTTATTTCTATCATATCCATTAACCAACTTTCATCTATCATCAAATCATAAATTAATGATTTATTCAAATACTATCACTATATATTTCATATTTATCTTGATTACTTAAAGTAAATCTAACTCACCACGTAGCACTTAGAACTACTCGTGGATCACTTCCTTGCCTTTTCTGCTCTTCTTAGCAATTTTTCCTAGTTGCTGATCGTCAACACCTAACATAATATTTATATTAAAATTTTTAATTTATTCTTCAATTACTCCAAAATTCACACCCTTTGAAAATTCCCACTTTGAATTTCGAAAATTTTTATGTATGCTAAATTTCAAAAATAAAATTCATGTTATTACCTTTTGTTTTTCTTAGAGCTTTACGTGACTCTCTATAAAATTCTCCTGTAAATCCCTTCAAAATTTTACTCTTTCAACCTTTCTTTCAGTCCCCAAGTGATTAAAGAAATAGAGAAATTTGAACTGAAGAAATGAGAAAACCAAACAGAATTTGGTAAGGAATAAATAAGTAAAAGAAAAGCTAATATATATATATATATATATATATATATATATATATATATATATATATATATATATATATATATATATACACTTCACCACCTACACCATCCTTGTGTCTTCCATGCACAATGCATGCAAAGCAAAGGCTACACCTAGGCGTCTAGGCGTAGTCACTTTTTTTTTCCTTTTTTTTTCTTCTTCTTCTTACCCACACCACCATGCGTCCAGTTTTTTTTTCAAAAGAATTATTTTATTCAATAATAATTCTTTCACGTATATATATTATTTTAACTTTATGTTATATTTATCAAATTACTTCTTTACCCATGCTTTAAGAACACAGGTATTAGAAAATATGACTAGATAAATAGAATTAGCACAATAATATGTTTTGTCATTATCAAAATAAATATCGGGTCAACAATTTCTCCATCAACTATATTTCTGCATCAGCTTTGTTTCTCCATCAACTCGGTTTTTCCATCAGCTATGTTTCTCCATCAGCTATGTTTCTCCATTTGCTCTGAGGAAGTATCCCCAAGCTACTTCCCCCTTAACCTAGTTTCTCCATCAGCTTTGAGAAGGTAGCCTCAAGCTACTCTGATGAGGTAGCCCCGAGCTACTCAAACCTCAATCCAGTTTCTCCATCGACTCTGAAGAGGTAGCCCTGAGCTACTCCGACCACAGTCTAACTTCTCCATCAAACTCTAAGCAGTTTGACTCCATGTCTTTCTCCTCGAACTTCTACATCAAGCTCTGAGCAGTTTAACTCCATATCTTTCTCCTCGGACTTCTCTATCAAACTCTAAATAGTTTGATGCCATATCTTTCTCCTCGGACTTCTACATCAAGCTCCGAGAAGTTTGACTCCATGTCTTTCTCCTCAGACCTTTCCATCAAACTCTAAGCAGTTTGACTCTATGTCTTTATCCTCGGACTTCTACATTAAACTCTGAGTAGTTTGACTTCATGTCTTTCACCTCAGATTTCTCCATCAAACTTCGAATAATTTGACTCGATGTCTTTCTCCTCGGACTTCTACATCAAGCACCGAGCAGTTTAACTCCATGTCTTTTTCCTCATACCTCTCCATCAAAATCTGAGCAGTTTGATTCCATATCTTTATCCTCGGACTTCTCCAACAAACTTCGAGCAGTTAGAGTTTATGCCCAACTCTTCGGACTACTTTAATAAACTCTGAATCATTTTGACCGAATGTCAATTCCTTAGACTCAATCGCCAAACTTCGAGTCGTTTTGACTAAAAGTCAACTCCTCGGACTTAATTGCTAAACTCCGAGTTGTTGTTACTGAACGTCAACTCCTTGGACTCAATCGCCAAACTTTGAGTCATTTTAAATGAACGTCAACTCCTCATACTCAATCGTCAAACTCCTAATCGTTGTGACTAGACATCAACTCCTTGGACTCAATCGCTAAACTTCGAGTCATTCTAATCGAATGTCAACTATTCGGACTCAATCGTCAAACTTCGAGTAGTTTTGACTGGACGTCAACTCCTTCGACTCAATCACTAAACTCCGAGTCGTTGTGACTAAACATCAACTCCTCGGACTCAATCGCCAAACTCTGAGTCGTCTTGCCTGAACGATAACTCTTCATATTCATTCACCAAACTCCAAGGATTTACTAGCGTGACAAGTTTTCCTGGAGTCTCAATCTCCACCCAAATGGGTTCAAACCTCTATGGTACCAAAGTACACTTAATCGGTCTGAGTCACACGGTAAAATCCATATGATCTACTACTTCCTCAAGTGCATAAATGCACTTAAGGAAGTGGGGGCATCTGATATAGGAGAAAATTTTCTCTCCAATAATATTACGACATGTGGCAACCTTCAAGGGTAAAAAATTAATTTTATAATCTGGACAGGTTAACTAATCAAATCTCCACACTTGGCAATGGGCATTACAATAACTTTATACTGAAGGGTGTTATGGTAATCTCACACCAATATCCAAGTACTACTATAACACTCCAATTTATGGATAAACTACTTTTCAAATCCAGTCTGTGGATAACTCTAGTCTTATTTAAGAGGAATGTTATTCATATAACAACACTAAAATCACTATCCAAATTGGACTCTACTCCATAACACTATATAAATGGGCTCTCACCATCAAAGGTATACATTCACAACTTACACCAAATATTCTCCAGTTTATCTCCTTAAGCCCTATACTAACTTAGGCATCGGAGAGTCCCTAGGGCACAACCCCTAGGGGACTTTCTAGTTTATGTATCTCTTATGTGCACAGGGATTCGGGAGGTAGATTTTCAGCATCAACAATTTATAATTCCCAATGTTTACTTTATTTTATCTTTATTATGAAAACTATTAAGTACATCGATCTCGCTTGCTTTATGATAAGTATTATCAGAAACACTTTTGATTTTATCTCATGTTTCAATATCCTTCTTACATTTTAAATTTAATCAATTTATACTCTACGTTATAAGAGAATATCTAATAGGTTTATTTTTTTAATCAAAATTTCGATCAAATTAGAATCGATGCACACATTCAACCTACAAGTATGACTCAATTGAATGTAGACAACTTTATTCTTTCTTATTTTTTTCAACAATTCTTCTTTCTTATTTTCTTCAAGCTCAAAATCTCTATTTCTCCAATATGTAATTCGCAAAGACAATTATGTTACAATAGTCATAATTGTCTTTTAAAAATTTGGTATTTTGTTAACCCCTCCCCTTTTGTGTTTGCTATTCTTGATTCGGATATATGAGGAATTTGTTCCTCTAGACTTGTAATTACTTTAATTTGATTTATGAGTATTTCTTTCGGATAAAAAAAAATTGAAACATCACATAGGAATCTTATATAAGATTTGGATTACCCTAGTAATTTTTTTAACGAAACTATCTAATAATTCAAAACGTGCGAGGTCAACCATATAGACTTACATAGATTTTAATATAGATTAATGAAATTACTCTAGTATCTTTCAAATTAAAATAAAGATTTTTCTTATCGTAAAACGGCTTTTAATTTTATGCAAGTGAAAAAAAATTGTACTCCTTAAAGTCACATTGGTTCAACCGTAAAAAAAAAGTTTATGATAAAACAATGGTAAAAGCAATTTTATAAACAAAAATTTTAAATTTTAAAAAACATAAATTATTTTATAAACAATTTTGCTATCACTTCTCCATTTTAAAACTTCTTATATTTTAAAAACAGTGTTGTGAAATTATTTTTTTGAATTAATAATTGATAGATTGTAGTAAATGTTTGTGGCATACAAACATCATTTTTAATGGGTACTTATTGAAAGCATATTAATGCTATACCTCAATACTCAAAAACAGAACAAGATCCAATGAAGCCAGAATGTCTTTTTGAATTTAAAGCACAAGTTTGGGTGATGACAGATTCCCCCATATCTGTCATTTTGCTGAGCACCAATAAATGTAATTCAAAGGGGGAGCCTTTGTTTTTAGTTTACAATCCAGCTGTGATTTGAATTTGAAATTCAAAAAGAACCATCCAGCTCACATCCTGACCGTTACTTTTCTGCCCCTGTTTTAGGTAAAAAAAAAAAAAAACACAACTCATTTCCAGTCATTCAAAAACAAACCTTACACATCCCGCTTTAACCATTCAAAAAGACCACACCAAATTCAACCGTTAGATCAAAAAACAACTTATAAAGATCTTCCGTCCCCACAAGCCCTACCTCCTCTATAGCACCCCAAAACAAAAAAGCTACTCTCTTCTATCAGAACTTTCGTTCAAAAAAAAGTCCCCTCTTTGTTCTTGTGTTATAGATTCGATACAAAATGCGTGAAATCCTTCACATTCAGGGAGGGCAATGTGGCAACCAGATCGGTGCCAAGTTCTGGGAGGTGGTCTGTGCTGAGCACGGCATCGACTCCACCGGGAAGTACCAAGGGGATTCTGATCTTCAGCTTGAGAGGATCAATGTGTATTACAATGAGGCAAGTTGCGGCAGGTTTGTGCCCAGGGCTGTTCTTATGGATCTTGAGCCTGGTACCATGGATAGTGTCAGGTCAGGTACTTATGGCCAGATCTTTAGGCCTGATAACTTTGTTTTCGGTCAGTCTGGTGCCGGAAACAATTGGGCTAAAGGGCACTACACCGAGGGTGCAGAGCTGATTGATTCTGTGCTCGATGTTGTTCGCAAAGAAGCTGAGAATTGTGACTGTTTGCAGGGTTTGTTTCTGGTGTCTTTTACTCCTTTACGGGTTTTTTTTCCTTTTCTTGTTCTCTTGTTTTAGTGTTAAAATTGGTTTTGCATTTGATTTTCCAGGATTTCAGGTGTGCCATTCTCTAGGAGGAGGAACTGGGTCTGGCATGGGTACCCTCTTGATTTCAAAGATCAGAGAGGAATACCCAGATCGAATGATGCTTACATTCTCTGTTTTTCCTTCTCCAAAGGTCTCTGATACTGTTGTCGAGCCTTATAATGCTACTCTATCTGTACACCAGCTTGTTGAAAACGCAGATGAGTGCATGGTTCTTGATAATGAGGCTCTATATGACATTTGTTTCCGTACATTGAAGCTCACCACTCCAAGCTGTAAGATCCTTTAATTTAATCATTTTTCTTTGTGGGGATTTTTTTCCTTCAATTTTTTTATCTCGTTTGTTTCCTGGTTTAGTTGGTGATTTGAACCATTTGATCTCTGCTACGATGTCTGGAGTCACCTGCTGTTTGAGATTCCCCGGTCAGCTTAACTCTGACCTACGCAAGCTCGCTGTTAATCTAATTCCCTTCCCTCGGCTCCACTTCTTCATGGTGGGTTTCGCTCCTCTCACCTCCCGTGGCTCACAGCAATACAGTGCCCTGACTGTGCCAGAGCTTACCCAGCAAATGTGGGATGCCAAGAACATGATGTGTGCAGCTGACCCGCGTCACGGGCGATACCTCACAGCATCAGCCATGTTCAGGGGCAAAATGAGCACCAAGGAAGTCGATGAGCAGATGATCAATGTCCAGAACAAGAACTCTTCCTACTTTGTGGAATGGATCCCCAACAATGTCAAATCAACCGTCTGTGATATCCCACCAACAGGCTTGAAAATGGCTTCCACATTTATTGGGAACTCAACATCAATTCAGGAGATGTTCAGGCGTGTTAGCGAGCAGTTCACGGCTATGTTCAGGAGGAAGGCTTTTTTGCATTGGTATACAGGGGAAGGTATGGATGAAATGGAGTTCACAGAGGCAGAAAGCAACATGAATGACCTGGTTTCCGAGTATCAGCAATACCAGGATGCCACTGCTGATGAGGACTATGAGGAGGAAGAGGAAGAATATGAGCATGAGTGATCATATATAGGTTGGGTGTTTTGGGCAACCAGTGAATGCAATGAGAAGGAAAAGGAAGAAGAATACAATGGCCCAACTTCCTGTTGCCGGTCTCTGGCAAGAGAAGGGATATAATCCAGGGAGCTGTAGCTAATATGAATGTCAATTACTATTTCTAGATGTTTTTGCTTCTGTTCTTTACTAAATTTGTCAATGAGCTTTCAGAACTTTAAGGAAACAAAGAAAGATTTTCAAAGAGTGCTTACCATGTTTATATGGATGAAATATTTCTTTAGTCAATATGTTAGATTTAGCTTGCTTTGCTCTTTCTGTTCCAGAATGGAACCCCTGTTCATCAGTGAATTCCTCAATGTTGCTTCGTATCTCTCAGATCTTTTGGCTCAAAGTTGAAATAAAGCATATAAATTAGTACATTAATTAACTCTTTGGCCAAACTTGGTCAGTGATTGAACTGCACAGTTTGCAATATCGGATTTCAAAGTTAGAAATGAACTTTTTCAATTTCTTTTTAGCCATTTTAAAACGTGGGAACTTCACTTGCGAAAACTATAGAACCTATACAACAAATGGTCAGGTAATTATCAAAATATTCTATAAGTTTCTCATGCTGTTAAGTTGAAGGAATTAAACTGTAAAGCAGAACCAGATTTTTTATCTGTTAAGTTTCCTACTGCTGCTCATTTATTTTACAGAAACCAAAATATATATTAGCAGTCAAAATCTTGTGTGTAATCAAGATCATATGTTTCAGTATTTCTAGGCTTTGCTGGGCTCTTGCAGCACGCAGCACAATCAGGTTTACTGCAGCAATCCTTCCCTTCTGCATATTTGCTTACAAATCATATGGTGGCAGCTTCAAAACCCCAAGATGATTAATGAATAATTATGTCTCTGGATTTTGCAGCTTATGCTTCTACTTTGTTGTGGTCTGCACCATAATCTCAGAAGAATTTTACACTTGAGTGATTTCCTCCCTCATTCCCATTCATAAAGATCAATACAGATGCTACTTTGATTGGTAATCCTGGCCCTGTGTTAATTGGGGCTACCTTTAGAAACAATTCAAATGAGTGCATTTTGCTGGTTTTTCCATTCCAGTTGGATGAACCAGCAATGGAACTGCTTGGTTGTGAGCAGTAAAGATCTTCATTTATCTCAAATTATCACATAATCTAATTCATAGTACTGTTAGGGTCCGTTTGGTACACGGACAGGATTATAGTGTGATAGGATTAGAAGGATTAAAGTAAAACTATTTTAATTCTATAATTGGTTTATGAGATTGTTAGATTGAGATTAAAGTGGAATAACAAATCAAAAACTAAAATATCCTTTTATATTTTATTATAAATCTTTTTATTATATATATAAACTGACATATAGAGAGAGAGGAAAGCTCTCTTTTTTCTTTCTTTTTTGGCTCTGTATCGTGAAACAGAGAGAAGGGGGAAAGAGGGGAGGCGCGGGGAGGAGGGGGAAGGGAAGGAGAGAGGAAGGGGGAGGAGGGAGGTCATGATCTGGTGAAGAAGGAGGAGGAGAAAGAAGAAGAAGAGGGGGGGAGAGGCGGCGCATGACTCGAGGTGCAATCTGGGTAAGGAGGAGGAGGAGAAGGAAAGAGAGAGGAAGAAGGAGGAGGAGGAAAAGGAATGAGAGAGGAAGGTCGCGCGATCTGCTGAGCTGAGGAGGAGGAGAAGAAGAAGAGGCGGCGCGCGGCCCGATCTTGGCAAGGTGGAGGAGGAGAAGGAAAGAGAGAGGAAGAAGGAGAGAGGAAGGTCGCGCGATCTGTGGAGGAGGAGGAGAGAGGAGAGGAAGGAGGAGGAAAAGGGAGACGCAGGGTTGGAGGGGAGAAGGGCGAGGAGAGCTAAGGAGAGGGGAGGTGGTCGGGGATGGTGGTTGTCGGAGGGAAAAAGAAGAAAGAGGGAGGGGTAAAAATGGTCTTTGAAAAAAAATCAATCCCACAGACATGGAATTGATTTTGCCCCATAAATTTTTAGGGAATTAGACTAATTTAGTCTCAACTTAATCCCAGATAATGAACAGTTAGTCATAACTTAATCCCAGATAAACAGTTAGTCCCAACTTAATCCGAGATGAATAGTTAATTCTCCCAATCAAATATAAAATTAACTATTCATATGGGATTAAGTTAGTCAATCCCAACTTAATCCGCATACCAAACTGCCCCTTAATGCTTTTTGCATGCAGATGATCACCCTTATCATCAGCTACTCCTTCAGGACTACCTTAGGCCCTGTCAATGCATTTCTTCAGTCTGGATATGTTTTGTGTACAGAGAAGCAAAATCAGAATGCGGATTTTTCGGCCAAAGCTCTTCAAAAAAAGTTTGCACTTAGAAAAGGTTCCTACTTAACTCTTAGATTCTTTATTTTTTTTTTGGGGGGGGGGGACTTGGTAGGGCCATGGTGGCCTAGATATGTTCATCAACCCTCTATCCGTATGTAAAAACGCTACCCCAACTCTTTGTTTTGTAATTGGAATTTAGCAAAAAGAAAGAAAAAAAGAAGTTGGTTACTTTGGGGCCTTAAAAAAGCAATTTAACTTGTGGTAACACGGCACTTTTGATGCTTTTGATGACAAAACACATATTTGGTGTTAATTTTTCTTTGTTTTTGCTTTCATTATCAATATTATTGTTTTTACCACCAGAAATATAAATTTACCACCAAATTGGTAAGTGTTTAACCACGAAATGTAGAGATAAGGCAAATTTCCTTCTCTTTTTTCAAAGGCTCCATGGAATCTACCAAAAAAGAAAGAAACTGAAAGAAACCGTTAGGCAGACAATAGTTGATCAAGTCATCTGTTTTTTTACTTTGATACGAAGCTATTCTTACTGTTCTTCACAACAAAGCGCATAAGAGCATGTCACAACTTAATGGGTCAAGAATCGCCGCATGGTACAGGCAGATCCTGCCACTAACAATTACAGACCAAAACATGGAACTGGGTTAAGAAGCAGCATCCTGATAAAGATTTCATTTGCATGAAGATGCGCAGTGAATATAAAATAGCGGGTCGAACCAAAAAGCTTGAAAAAAAAAGGATTGGCCTCCCTTTAGCAGCTTGGGGAATATTAAATAGTATAATTATGGTGTTATTTGTTGTATGATGTGAATTGTCTGAACATTATGGTTGGATGAAAACGGCATTTCAATGTCTAAAGGAAACTAGTATGTTGTCATTAGAATATGAAAGTCACACCTAACAATTCTCAATATAAACCCAGGCTCTTGGCTTAGTAATCACGCCCAGGTCTTCTAATAAAAAATACAATTCTCAATGTAGTACTGACAACCTATAATCTAATAAAACACTTGCTTAAACATACAATGGTACACAAAACTGAAACTGACAGGGCCCCTAGTGATATGGTCTCACAAGAAAACTGCTAAACAATGCACTTGTTTGGAGCATCGTCAACATTTAAAATTATGGAACAAAACGGTTACACCGGCAACATTGCAATTTATCATTTCAAAGCCAAAACTCAATGCTCTCATCATAAGACAATATTTAACAAAAAGAACAACATTTTTCACAATTGATAATCAGTTACAATCACACAACAAAACCTGCAACTATAAGTACAAAAAAGAGCGTGAATTTACATTACAGGACATCCTACAGAATCCCACCAAAAACATCTACTGTGTGCCATCTTCGACCGCTTTATCTACTATTACTTTCACTTCCTTGTACTCAAAATCCACAGGGTGCACAGCACACTCCTCGGGAACCACAGGACGCCTACCACCGAAGATAGTCCAGAGATACAGCACCGAAGATGCCCCCAATGCTCCACAAACAGCACCCAGAATCAGGGCAGCAAGCATTTTCAAAAGACAATCACTCCTCTTCTGAACTGTCAAAGGTTTTGTGTTCTTAGCAAAACCCTTTGGATCCAGTGGTTGCGAATGCATCCAATGTGGAACATGCCTTAGCTTAAAGCTCCACGAATAGACATAACATGTCCGAGAAGAATTCCCGTTTGAAGAGCTTAGGCCCAGAAACACTTCCTCATCATTCCAAATTTTGGACAAGTCAATTGGGTATGAGAGCAATGGATTAACTGGCTTTGTATCACTAAATTTACTCAACCTAACCTCTAATCTATTTGAGCTTGCTTCATAATCAATCCAAGAATGTAATTTCTCTCCACTGTTCAATACCAAATTGAAAGAAGACAAATTGCTAATTTTAGCTGATACTAGACCACCCACATCGATTCCCAAATGATTACCATTCAAATCACCATACTTAGCATCCCTCAAAGTATCAAATTCAACAGAAACAACTCTAGATTGACTTTTTTCTAATCCCAGAGAGTACCCAAATGCGCTATCATCAAACAGACTAACATTGAAACCCCTAGGAACCATAACGAAAGCTAAACCGTTACCATTGTCCTGTGACATCGAGAACGAGAAATAAGTTGAAAAAGAAGCCAATTTCCTAGCTTTACCTTCAACAAGCCTGATAGGTTTCTTGTACATGACTCGGCCGGCACTGGAACTTGATAACGTCAGCTGAACCGAAGACCCGCCCCTAACGACCTTTGCATCCCCATATAAACCAATCTTGGCCTCAAAGCTTGGATCTTTACCCAAACTTTTGAAAGAAAAAGAGGAACTTGGGTCTGCAGCTAAAACTTTGAAGTGGGAAATGAGGAAAGTTAAGACTGTAAAGAGACTGAAACTGGAGAATGCGGCCATAGCTGAATCTGGGTAAGTTTGTGGAGGTCTATTGGGATTCTTGGGTTTGTGGGGTGATTCCATTTTGAAGAGGGTGAATATTTTTTAAGGGTTTGGGTATAGATTCCAGAGCAAGAAAGTAAAGAATATGGAGTTGGGTTTGGCTTGGAGGTTGTGAAAATTAAATACGTTTACTCGTTTCTGCAACTCTCTGATTTACTTTCGCAGAGTGGTTTTCGACCGATGGAATATTATAAAGGATACTTTGCAATTGTGCACTTGTTTTCCTGTTAAATTTTCAAGTATGCCCTGTGCTTTGTCTATTCACATTTGCTACCCTATTTGTAGGTTATGAGTTATGACTTACCTGTGAAAAATATTTTAGTGACTCGAGATCATTTTCTTGTTGATCTCGTTGAAGTTATTTAATATTTATTCTCTCATAATGCTTGGCTTCACCTATAACACTCATTGCCTGGTGATATTTGGACGTGGTAGAGAATACGTTGTTGTTGTTGTTGTTTTTTTTTTTTTTTTTTTTTTTTATTTGCATATGAAAACTCATTTGCGTGAAATTTTTTTTATTGAACTCAAGTTTGTAAATATTAAATATGAGAAATATTAAATTTTTTTAAATTCAACTGTTATAAGTTTTTTTAAATTAAAATATTAACTATTATTATAATGCTATTGAAGTATTGAATATTTTTTATAAATTAAGTAATCAACAATATTTAGTTTAATAATTATCACTTTAAATCTAAATACATAGATGTTTTGAAGTTTTGAAATTGATTTTTTAATTTATAATTCCATCATTCTAAATTAAAAAAAAAATCTTTTAAATTGGTGCATAAATATAAATATTAAAAAGACAGGGTGGTTTTACACAAACTTATTGTACCTAGAATTAAATTTGTCAAAATAGAATCGTTCGCTAGATACGACCAGAAAAAAATGTAAAGAATGTTGGTGGTAAAAAAGAGTGTACTCTTAAGTGTGTACATACTCTTTGCTTTTCCATAAAATGTCTCTGAATAAAAACACCTTACTGAAAGCACAACTATACGGTAAAGACAACGAGTGTACAGACTTTGTTAGTGCAAGCGATCCCCCACTGGCCCCTACTTCACTTTTTGAGGTTTTTGGATTATCAAGTTGTGGTAATAAAAAGATGATAACTGTGAGGGCCAAAAATAAGAATGGATTCTCTTGAAAGGACAATAACTAAAATGCGCCAGTGGGCGTTTATAAACCCACCTTGGTGGCTCATTTCGTTTGAACAGAAGAAAAAAATGGTTTATTGTGCATCGTGCCTACTTTAGTAAGCTCTTTTCAGGGAAAAACTAATGTGCGCGTGCTTTTGTCAAAGGATTGGTCTTATTCCGTTTTTTTTATAACGATATTAACACTTCCAAAATTTTATTGGGCTCAAATTATTTTTTTGTTATTAAAATTTACAATAATACTCTTAAGTAACATAAATATTCTTTTAATTTTTGAAATACAAAATCTATAATACATTTTCTTTACAATTAAGTCTCTATAACACTAAACTTTTTAGTAACACTTTCTTTTCATCTTCAACTCTGTATTTTTTTCATTTTTTATTTTTCACAGCATTGGATGTTAATCCTAAAGAACTTTTAGAATTTGGAGAGTTTTTTTTTTTTTTTTTTTATCTTTTGGACACAAATGATTTTAATGATCATCTCTCTGGACATAATTAATACTTGTAATTTCTTCATCTAAATTAATTTTTTATCACATTGATTTCAATTAAATTCTATATTGTGTTGATGCAATTAAAGGTGTTCACTGATTTCATTTTCTAATTCTTGCACTACTTTCTTGTGGAACTAACAATTTTCGGTTAGGTCTCTGTTTTTTCTTTTTATATAGTTTTTTTATTTAATTTTAGTGGTTATTTACATTTGATTATGTTTTTTTCTTTTTATATAGTTTTTTTATTCAATTTTAGTGGTTAAATAAGTTTTTTTGTCTTTTATATAGAGCTTTGTTTGATTAGTAACGTTATGAATCAATTTTATACCTTGTCATATTCTGTACGTTAAAAGTCTTTTGTTGCTGTACTCGTTGATTTTCTCTCTCTTTTTTTTAAAAAAAAAAAACACTTTCTCACTTAATAGTTTATATTACATGACTTCATGGGTTGATATATAAAATAATAGATTTGTTTTGTTGTGCATTACCAATGCTTTAAGAGAAATACAAGCACTAAGTTGTTTTGTCTGCAAAGAATTAGATTAAGAAGCACAATTGCTTGATTGAGCGTACACAATTTCACCTGAATACCATATTCAATAGGATGCTTTGTTTTTTTTTTCTTTTTTCCACATAAAAAATACTCAATTTATTTGTATCTCATGGTGGTCTGAAATGAATATTTGGCCTTTTGATTTACTTATTTTATACTTTGGATAGCTTAGATGTAAGGTTGGTGTTTATGGTATATTATGGTGGCTGCTATATGATTAAAGGAGTTTCAGTTTAGTGAGTTTGAGATTTGTGCCTATCTTACTGTTTGGTTGCATATCAAAAACTTAATTTTGCATGGCCTATTCTTTTCTTACGAGCAAAAAAAAAACTCTTTTTAACACATTTTAGAGACTTTTGTTAAGGACATAACAACAACAGAATTATTTCCTTCCTCTACTATTTTTTTTCATTTCTCTCTCTTTCCCTTTAATCTTCGTTAATTAATGACACGAATTCAACTTTAACGTGAAAAGATCGATTCTACTGCATATAAATGTGCAAAATGTTTTCATATATATATATATATATATATATATATATATATCATACAGAGAAAAAAAAATCCCTATGCTACCAAGAGATCAAAACTAATGTGATATTGTGTTTTTGAATTCCCAACAATAATATGTTTTTAATTAATGCAATCAAAATTGTATATAATTTTAATTACAGTGTTATGAAAATTTAATTGTGAAAGAATATATGGTAGATTTTGTATTTCAAAAATCAAATGATATCTATGTTTAATTAGGTGTATTGTTGCAAGTTTAAAAAATAAAAAAGGTTGAATGCTAATAAACCTTTTTGGAGTATCAATATTGTCACTATTTTTTTAGGCATACTTGGTCTAAAAGTATTAAATAAACTTCAACTATCTTCACTAACTTTTTTCAATAAAAACATTATAAAATCAGAACATACAATTAATGTTATTAAATGTAATAGATTTAATACATATTGATCTCTAAATTTGTTTTCAAATATACTTTATATTTATATATATAATGGATTTATTTGGGTTGGTTTAAAATCAATTTTAAATCGATGCTTAATTTTAAAATTTGTAAAAAATTAATTCAATTAAATCAAATCTCATTAAATAACAATTATAATATCAATTAATAAGTGTTTAATTTAATTTTATTAAATTTTTTAGTAATTTAAAAAAATAAACATCGATTTAGAACTTGTTTTAAACCTACGCAAACAGTATGAATGAATATACATGTGTGTGCATATATACATAAATAGTGTGCATACATACATAAATATATCTATTTATGTGTGTATAAACATATATATATATATGTATATATATATGTATGTATATATGTACACAAAGTGTATTAAGTAGAACAAAAAATAGTTGAAGTAGCGTTAAATATTATATCTAAATTCTTATTCATTTACAATTACTCCTTAAGTATTGTCCTAGCAAGACCTTTTTTTTAGAATTTTTTTTTTGGGATAATTAATTTTGGTTTCTTCCATTAAATACACTACCCAAAAAAACACATAGTGGTCCGTCTAAGGAACCTTCGACTTTGGCTATTGTCTGTCTTCTCTTCAGAGGAGCTTCTTCCATTAAAGCATTAAAGTTTTGAAACAAAGCGTTGATGGTCTTAAATGCAAACGGTTGATGCACGTTGATGTAGGCCCCCGCCTCTTGTTGCATTAAATGATCTCAATCAATGCGGATTTCTACTAAACATTTAATTTGGAATGATATGTTATCGTGTGTGAGTCGGTGTGTCCGATTATTATATAGACAAAAAAAAAATATATATTTGAAGCATACTCACAAATTACTTTGTCGTATATGAATTTTGATTTGATTAATCAATAATATACTTGCAAAATTATGACTCATGACATGTTATAGCTTCATTATTGGAATGTGAAATGAGGCAAAAGAGCAAGTTTATTATTCGATGATAAAGACTGTTCATTTGGGTGAAAATAATGAAAGTGGGGTGCTTGTGTGTGCGCATTAAAATTGAAACATGGGACCACTGACTTGTGATACAATGGTAACTTTGTTTCTTGGCTTTAGGAGGGACTTTAAATCTTGGTGAGATATGACCTTATCAGCTTTGGTTAGTGGACATCGGCCCCTTTAATCTTGGTGACATTAAGAATTTAAGATTACATAATTGAATGGATTTAGAACCAGGATATGCAGCTTGCATTTTCAAGTAACAAACATCTCACCTAACGTTGCATAATTTGATAGTAACTTATAACACTAGGTTTGGAAAGGGGGGATTGAGGGGGAGGGAAGATGAAGGGATGTGAGAGGCATGATAATGATTTTTTTTTTTTTTTTTTTTTTTTGGGTTTGTGGGGAGGAAGGGGAAGGAGTTTACCCTCCAATTCTCTCCCAATACAATTTTTTTGGTACCCCAAATTGGGAGATTTGGGAGGAGAGGGATTGGGGATTTAATTTTATGACTTCTAATGTCGGTTTTAACATGACTTTCCTTTCCTTCCGTCTTTATGCAAACAAAGGTGTTTTACCCTTTTTTATTCTTATGATCATTTATTAAAACATCCAAACAAGGCGGGAAAGTAATTATCTTACCTTACTTTCCCTTTTCTTTCCTTTCTTTATAAACTCTTCCTTTTATTTCCTTCCAAACATGTTTTAAATTATTAAAATTCTACCTTATAGAGGGAGCTAAATTATTTATCTGGTAAAAATTTCGATAGATATGGACCTTGGTAATAGTTATCTTTCTCCACCCAACCTACGGAGAAGAAGGTAAGTCGTAACGGTAAAAGAAGGAAAGCTATTTATTAATAACAGAGAGTGGGGTTTTTTTTTTTGTCTGGATCATGATTATTTACATTTGGAAATCGAAATTGAATTAAATTTATGAGATTAAATACCACATCATCAAATAACGAATATTTATATTAAAATTTATTATGATATAATTCAATCTTTTGATAAAATTAATCTCTATTTAAATTCTCAAATTGAACGAATTGGGATAAAGATTGGCCGTGATTGATTGAGCTGGCACATTTAATTGCTAGAGCCTATAAAATTTTCACGTATAGAGCATGTAAATTGTAAGGACCACCATCACAATGGGACAAATCATGTAGCCCATAAAAAAGAAACCTAAGCTGAAAAGAAAAACAAAATAGGGGAGATAGAAAAGAGCTGACCTGAACGGCTGAACCCCATAACGAAGAAACCTAAGCACAAAGGAAAAAAAGGAAACAAGAAAAAACCTGTGTGATTTTTTTGGCATTATTAAAGCCGCTTTCAATTCTTTGCTAAATGGAATTTTTAAGGCCACTTAACAGCCCTAGAGGCTAGAGTGGCCCTTAAATTAAAAAATTTACAGACTACTGAAATATTCAAAAGGTTCAGTAATTAGCCAGTAACTAGTTTAAATAGTCTCTCCAAAGTAAGGGTGAACTCGAGCTGAACTCAGCTCAAATATTAAAGTGTTTGAATTTGATTCAACTTAAAATTAACAAGCTTGAGTTCGAATAGAGCTTAAGATTCGGGCTCGAACTTGAGTTCGATAAGTTTTTTAATGGCTTAAGCTCGATAACAAACGAGTTTTTAGAGCCCGAGCTCGAGTTCAAGTTTTGGATTGTCCATTCGAGTTCAAACTCGAGTCTAGACTCTAATTTTAATAAAAAAAAAGATTAGCATTAATATAAATATTGACTCGAGCTAGGTTCGAGCTCGATAATATCTTATCGAACTGTTCGATAGTTTTTCGAACTGAACCTAAAGTATTCGAGCTCGGCTCAATAAACTAATCGAATCTAATTTTCAGACTTGAGCTCAATCGAACCAAGTTTTGACTGAGTTTAGACCAAACTCGAGTTTGAATAGCTCAATAAAAGTTCAGTTCAAGTCCACTCTTACTCCAAAGGTCTTCCCAGCCTCTCCACCAAATAGTCAACAAGCAAGCAAATTCTTGTGACATAAAATTCAATTGCATGGGTTGTTTAACTATTGGATTCTGTTCAAGTTCTAAACCATCTTTCAACTATCATAGGAGTTACCAGCTAAAGAATTTGGATTTGATAATTAATTTATGATGCACATTTTAACCGAAAGAAACCCATAATAGAAACCAGAAACAACTCAAGATGACATTACAATTCCAACAAGAAACCTAAAAAAATTTGCCAAGTGCTTAACTCAAATCCTGTTGGGATATTTCACCAAAAATCCACCCAAGATCCATGCAAATAAATAATATTTGGTAACCTCCTCTCTAAAGGTTATTGTTCATCTAGTTGAGGAAAACCGTGGGCCAACAGCGCTGCTTCCCATGTCTGCTGCCCACCGTTTCTTTCGTTGATCTGCTATGGGTAAGAAAAGACAGAGTCGAAAACCTATCCTCTCAGGCCGAGATCTAAGAGATCTAAAAACAAAAGCTTCTGCTTAGAAACCGACCAAGAAGTCAACCCTGCCTGTTCCGGACAAAATCAATGAAATGGATACAAGTACAGAGTCTGAAAGTGTCTTATGCATCTTAGGTCAGGAGGACACTTACTCTTCTAGACAGGAAATTGAAGACCATGGTTCAGCATCTGAAGATGTGAACAGTACCACTGTGCGGCAGAATAAGGTCTCAACCTCAGGGATTCATCATGGCTCTTTGGGGGTAAATGACTCCAAAGCTGAGGGCTTACTCAATCAGGCATTGGCTGCTGATACTGAGGATTGTCAGAGGAACGGACAGGGTCTTCTCCAGCAAAAAAAAACTACTCACAAAGCCCCTCAAGTAAACAGTTCCAAGAATACAGCAGGAGAGGTCAACAGAGCACCTTGGGTGAGTCTATTTGCTGACAATAGAAAACCATGTAATGGTATGCAACTTTCAGTTATGGAGAATGAAAATGATGAAGTTAGTTTCTCAGAGGATGAGCTATAGGAAGTGGTTGATGATTTCCCTCATTGTCTTGTTGGATACTTTGCTGGCAGGTTCCCTGGGAAAGCTGCTTTGAAGCTCATCACTGATTCATGGAAGGTAAGGGTGCTAACCCAATTCCATGATAGTGGTTGGATAGTATTTAAATTTGAAAATGCTGATAGTGTCATGAATGTCCTGCAAGAAGGACCATACATAGTTTATGGGAGATCTTTACTTCTAAAGCCTATGCCAAAATTTTTTCAATTTGACTGTGAGGAGATCAATACTTTCCCGGTATGGATTCAACTGAAAAGTCTTCCCCTTGAACTATGGTATGCTAATGGTTTAAGCAAGATTGGGTCTCAATTAGGAAAACCCTTACATGCTGATAAGCTTACAGCTAATAAAGAAAGGATTTCTTATGCTAGGCTTTTAGTGGAAATAGATGTAGCCAAAGAAATCAAGTTCTCTATCCCAGTCAATCTTCTTGGGGGGAGATATTTTGAACAAAAAGTAGCATATGAAAATCTGCCTAGGTTCTGTAAAAGATGCAAGGTGCTAGGTCATTCAGAAAGCTCTTGTAAATTAACCTCAATACCTATTACAGAAAATGCTTTTCATCAAAGGAATTCTGTCCCTTGGTCCCAATGTTCAGAATGAAGAAGATAGACCTTCAACGGAGTTCTTTCTTAAGACTTTAGCTGTCAGAGGGTTTGCTTCAGTCCCTAGTAATCCTTCTCAAGGTTTTCAAATGAAATATAGGGCTTCTGCTAAGGAGTTTTATATTGAAGTGAGAAAATCTGGATTGGGGGCTAAGGTAGATAGCAGCTCAGATCAGAACTCAAAGACTATTGATATTCCCAGAACTGAAGGTCCTAAGCAGGTCCAGAAAGGTTCCATTCCTCTAAGTACTAAAGAAAGAGATACTCCTGGCACGGATGGTACCCAATCATCTGCTAATAAGAAGAAAGGTAAAAGTGTTGTGATAGAAGCTCAGAAAGAGGGGATGGGAGGGGATGTCTCCCTTTCAAATAAATGAGAGTTGCTTGCTGGAATATCAGGGGTTTAAATAAACCTCTGAAACATAATGGGGTCCTCCACCTCATTAAGAGTAATACCATTGACATTATGCGGATTCTAGAATCGAAGTTGGGAAAGATCATGGCAAACAAATTCAGATTGTGGAAACAGTACAACAACTTCCAATCCCATGAAGATGGCAGAATAGTTATCCTATGGGATCCCTCTAAGGTCAGTATCTCAGTAATTGATTCAAGTCCTCAAGTAATTCATTGTAATGCTAAATGCTTAACTTCCTCAATTAGATTTGTTGTAAGTTTTGTTTATGGTTTTAATTCTATTGTATCTAGAAGGCCTTTGTGGGATAACCTATGTAATTTCAGTCATGATAATGATGTTCCTTGGTTAGTGATGGGGGATTTCAACAATGTTTTTGCTATTGATGAGAAAGCTAATGGCTTACCTGTCTCTGAATATGAGCTGAGGGACCCTGCTAATTATTGTAGAGAGACAGGGCTATCTGATATCAATTATTCTGGCTGTCATTTCACATGGTCTAATAACCACATATGGTGCAAGCTTGATAGAGCATTGGTGAATAGCATTTGGATTCAGAATGGTTTGAAGGCCTTTGCTAGATTTCCTCCATCAGGATGTTTATCTGACCATTCTCCGTGCATTGTTACCTTGTTTGAAGAGGGAAGAGGGGGAAAGAGATCTTTCAAATTCTTCAACATGTGGGCTGATCATGAGCAGTTTGCTGAGACTGTTAGAAACAACTGGAGCAGGAATTTGGTTTGTTCTAACATGTTCAAGCTGTGTAGGAATATGAAACTTCTAAAAGGCCATCTCAAGAAGTTGAATGAGAAACACTTCAGCCATATTTCTGCTAGGGCTGAGGAAGCTTCTAAAGAGCTGGTTAATCTCCAAATGGCCCTGTATTAGAACTTCACTAATAATGAGCTCCAAATGAAGGTAGCTGAGTTAAAGCTTAAAGCTTTTAAACTTGCAGAGGCAGAAAGAAGCTTCTTCTCTCAACAGGCTAAATGCAAGTTTTTTATGAATAGTGACAGAGGGTCTAAGTTCTTCCATGCCATGATGAGGAGAAAATCTAGTAGGAACCATATTGCTGCTGTGGAAACAGCTGCAGGCTCTCAGACAATATCTAAGGCTGAAGTTATGAGGGAATTCCTTAACTTCTATGAGAATCTTTTGGGGTCCTCTAGCCCCTGTAGTCCTATTGTTCCAGAGGTAATTGATGAAGGCCCTAGAGTTATAGAGAACCAAGCTGCTAGTTTAGTTAAGGAGGTCACAGATGAATAAATCAAAGATGCTTTTTTCAGTATTGGGGAAGACAAGTCCCCAGGCCCTGATGGCTACACATCATGCTTTTTCAAGAAATCCTGGGAGCATACCAAGGTGGAGGTGGTTGAGGCTGTTAAGGAATTTTTTAGAAATGGGAAACTACTGAAGCAGATTAATCACTCTGCTCTTGTTATGATCCCAAAGACTAAGCAAGCTTCAAAGGTGGAAGACTTCAGGCCCATTGCTTGCTGCAATGTGGTGTACAAGGTAATTTCTAAAATTATGGCTGCTAAGCTCTCCCTTATTCTGGTTAGTATTGTAAACCCAGCCCAGGCAACCTTCATTAAGTCAAGAAGTATGATAGAAAACATCTATATAGTCCAGGAGCTTCTGAGGAAGTATAGTAGGAAGAGGATTTCCCCAAGATGCATGATAAAGATTGATCTCCGGAAGGCATATGACACTGTGAATTGGGGTTTTTTGGATAGCATGCTTTCTAGTCTTGGATTTCCAGACAGGTTCAGAGGATGGGTTATGGAATGTGTAACTATTACAACCTACTTATCAATAAATGGGAGCTTGTATGGTTTTTTTGCTGGTAAGAGGGGCCTAAGGCAAGGGAATCCTTTATCCCCTTTCTTGTTTGGGCTAAGTCTAGAATATCTCTCTAGACTGCTGGCAAGATTAAAAGTTGAGGAGGACTTCAAATTCCATCCTAAATGTGAAAGAGTTAAAATCACCCATCTTGCTTTTGCTGATAATCTCATTCTATTTGCAAGAGGGGAAGCTAGATCAGTTGGCCAGATTATGAACTGCATGTAGATTTTTAGTGAATGCTCAGGGCTTAAAGCTAGCTTGCCAAAGTCTAATATCTTTCATGCTGGGGTCCACTTATCAGAGCTTATTGAAATCAGAAGAATCAATGGAATGGAAGAAGTGAGTATGCCTTTCAGGTACTTGGGAGTTCCTTTGGCTTCTTCTAGATTGAATGCTGCACATTACTTTCCTCTAATTGATAAACTATCTTCCTACATTACTACGTGGGCTGGTTCTTCCTTATCCTATGCTGGAAGAACAGAGTTGATAAAATATGTGATTCAAGGTGTGGAATGCTTCTGGTTGGCTATCTTTCCAATTCCTGCCAATATTTTGGAGAAAATCATTAGTATGTGTAGAGCCTTCCTTTGGAGTGGAAGGAACTCTGGATCCAGGAAGGCTTTAGTTGCTTGGAGTGAAGTCTGTAATCCTAAATTGGAAGGAGGTCTAGGCCTAATGGACCTTAAAAGCTGGAACAAAGCTCTTTTATCAAAAGCCTTATGGAACATTCATCATAAAAAAGACTTCATATGGGTCAGATGGGTTCACCATTACTATTTACAGGGAAGACCTTTGTGGGAAGCATCTCCTAAACATGATGACTCCCCTCTTTGGAAAAAGATTCTAGAGATTAAAGATGGACTTATTTCTTCAGAAGAGTCCATTCAAAGGGCTCAATCTAAGATGCTAGAATGGGAAGACCATAATCAACTCAGTACCAAGAAGGTCTACAACAGCATTCGGCCTAGACGTAACATTGTTACTTGGGCTCCAATAGTATGGGACAGTTCCTGCATCCCTAAGCATTCTTTCATTCTATGGTTGGCTATCAAAGGGAAACTGCTCACTAAAGACAAGCTTCATGTGATAGGGGTGAACAGTATTTGCCCCTCTGTGTAGAGAGAGTGATGAGACAATTGACCATCTTTACTTTTCCTGTCGGATCAGTAAAGCTATATGGGCTACTATCAGGTTCTGGTTAGGTTGCAAAATAGAAATGAATACTCTATCTAGTGCAACCGAATGGATCCATAAGGAAGCAAAAGGTAAAAGTCCTCTAGATAAAGCAAAAAGAACAGCCCTTGTAAGCACAGTGTACCTCATTTGGATGGCTAGGAATACTAAAGTGTTTGAAGGAATCTCAGTTCAGCCTAATTGTATAGCCAGGAAAATTAAAATCCATGTGTATAGAATAGTTTATGCAAACTTTCCTGAGCTAAGGCTTCTTATGTAATGCATCTCTTGATCTTTGGCTTATGCCCTCTTTGTATATCTCATGGGAACGCCCAGTGATTTCTGTTTATTTTTTATTAATAGAATTTAATTTACAGATAAAAAAAAAATAAAACAGCAAGAGTACAAAATAATAAACGATGAAAAAATAAAACAGTAGAAAATAAAGAACAAAAACAAAGTTTTACATGGTTCGGCACTTCTTACATACATCCACGATCCTTCCAACAACATAATTGTTTTATTCTTCTAATAAAACTCGTAGGTTACAAGTTTTTGGAATGATAAAAAGTTGAGAAAAACTCTCATGCAATAAACTCACTCTAACCCATTACCCCAATACACCAAAGTTCTATTCTCTCCCATTTGAAATAGAAAACCTAGGTTTAGAGCCCCCTCTTTGGTTAGAATGGTTCATATTTTAGGGTTTACATCTTACTTTTATAAATAAGAGAACCTCCCAAACCATTAAGGAAGCTCCCGAGTTTAAAGAATATTGAGATTCTCCTTTAGAATCCCTAAAGATCTTCACCGATTTGGAAACAAACAAATCAGTCCCAAGAAAATCTTCTTCCCATCCTTTTTTCCTCTTCTTTGACCTCCAAATATTTTCTCCATGATTCGATGCATTACTCAATAATTCTTTCCCTTGACTCGAATCACTATTGGAGTCCAAGGAAGATTTCTCTAGATCCATCTCCCTATCATATAGACCTTTCGGCAGATGAAACATAAGGAATATCCAATTTAACAATTTTAAAAAAATTAATCATAATGTTTTACTCAAATAATTGAACAAAACATTTATACTAAAAATATCATAATTGTATAAATAAATCTGAAAATATTATGCCAAACAATGGCGAGGCTTCATCTTTAACCTTAGATGAAGATTTTAGCCTCTCATAATTATGAAACTAAAGTTTACAATAAAAATGCTAAACATTAAACTTTAAAATTAAAAAAAATAAATTAAAACTGCCTATACATTGGGAGAAATTCCACTCACTATTGGGCGGCGCTTCCCCTCGTGGTAGCAAAGCCTTCGAGATCCACCAAAATGCTAGCAGAAGTCCTCCGGATCGCACACCAGTTGCTTTAGGGAGGTGAGGCTTTTATAGGGAAACTCAAGAGTGCAATGTCTTTCAAATTCAATGTGGGATACTGCCCGAGTGTGCTCGATCACAGTCTTGTGCGCTCGAGCGCAGCATGGTGCACTTCTTGACCTTTATCTACTAAAACTGCCATAACTTTCTCTAGAAAAATCATTTTTATGAGCCGTAAAATTCCTCAGAAAATAGACATCCAGATCTTTCCAAGAATAAATGGCTCATCTCTTGGTTCTTCCTGAATCAATACAGTAAAATCCAAAAAAATGACTGATCCGCCACGCTGAAATCACACACAGCCTGACCTTTATCTACTAGAACTGCCATAACTTTCTCTAAAAAAATCATTTTTATGAGCCGTAAAATTCCTCAAAAAATAGACATCCGGATCTTTCCAAGCATATATGGCTCATCTCCTGGTTCTTCTTGAATCAATACAGTAAAATCCACAAAAATGATTGATCTGTACAGGCAATTCTGGAAATTTTAGTGAAACTCATTTCTAAGTGCTTGTAAACCTGTAAAACAACGAAAACAACTCAAAGTAACAAATTTCTAAGCTAACAAATGTAAATTAAGGGGCCAAAATATGCAATATTTGGCACTCATCACTCTGAAGCAGTCATCGACTTAGAAATCGAGGTACAAAGCTCGAGATAAAGCCCTACGAATGAACGCCGATCTTATCGACAAAGCTTGAGATAAAGCTCAAATTTGGTTAGTTGTCTATCAGCAAAGAGTCGTTAAATATTGCAACTCTCGTGTCCAAAGCCAAAACTTTAAGTTGCACCACCTCATCCTCCAAGAGAGCGAAGTATCTAGTCCATGAGAAACAGGGAAGCTCGTCCTAAACTGGGAAAGCCCATATCACATTAAAAAGGTGTGCCGATTTGGAACCTTCGAGCTCGAAGAACTAAGTGGAAACCCATTCCCCGCACTTGGAACGCCAAGAATCTCTAAAGATTCCACCAATAGTATATACCTTGAGCGTGGCTCTTAGAATTAAGGTTGTAAAGCCAAAAGTATGATTGTAATAAAGAAAGCCAATTGATGAAAAAGCTAGCAATTTCATTAAAGTGCGTAAACAAACTTACAAAGGCACTATTGACCTCGAAATACAAAAAAAAAAAAAAAGGAAAAGAAAAGAACAAAAACTAAGTCCTCAAGGGGCAACCTCCCCCTCGGACGCAACCTTGGTCTTACCTCTAGGCTGTGCAACTGACTCCTCTTCACCAACCTGAGCTGTCATCTTTGCCTCATCGATAGCAGCCGACTCTTCCTCCAGAGGGCTGACTAGGTCTAGAGTAGAGAAATCAATCTCCGGGTAGAGGGCCTCCGCTTTCCTCTTGGCATCTAAGAAGCCCTCAAGGTACTGCAGACCCCTCTCCTCCTTGATAGCCCTCCAATATGAAGCCGATTCCCTGAAGGCAGCTAGGGCACCCTTCACTACCGTTCGGATATTAACCTCGTCCTCCTACCTAAGCCATTGTTCCGAGGCCACAGCAGCATCCCTTTCCTAAGTGGCCTCGACCCTGGCCTGGTTGGCCGCCTCCAAAGACGCTTGTAGCTAGTAGATGAGCTCGGCACTCTTGTCCATCTGCTACTGATCCCGGTCCAGTTTCTCGACCGTATCCAGGCACCAGTGCGACAACACCGCTAGCAACACGCCCGACTGAAACAAGACAAGGGTCATTAGCTGCCGAGATTAAAAAAAAAAAAAAAGAAAGGAATGGAATGGTTGTTTACTTGAGAAGCTAAGGTTTTAGTAGTAGAGTAGAGCATCTTGATAGGCTTCCGTGAAAGCTCTAGTATGTTTCAAGGCGGGACCCTCAAGGAAAGGTGCTCCGGGCCACCCAAGGGTGGGAGAAGATAGAATCCTCTATCTTCAAGCCCTAGTTGCGCGTGAAGACCATCATACTAGAAGCAGCACCCCGAGACGAGGATAAGGCCTAAGGCATAGTTGGAGCAACCTCTGGCTTAGGGGAGCGCTTGGGAGGGCTCTCCAGGTCAATGAGAGTAGGAGAAGGGGACCGTGGCCTCTTCTTCACTCTTGAGGCAGGAACAAGCCATTTCTCCACTTAGAAAACCTTCTTCCTCTCCAAGGCGAGCTTCCTGGCCCGTTCCCTAGCCTTAGCCATCGCCTCCATCTCTTCCTAACCATAAAAAAATGCATAAGCAGAAGATGAACAGACAATAGCACGAAGCATGGCATAAAAAGCAAAGGAAAAAGATTTAAGTGTAAAATAGCGGGCACAGGGGGGTTACCACTCTCTATAGATTCCTCAGGGCATGGGGGTCAAAGGCCATGCCTCTCCAACTCCTCATTATCATACAAGACCTTCATGTACATTGGCGCAACCACCATTGCGTTCAGGGTCTCCTGCTCACGGATTATGACTCTCAGCTTCTTGAATTTTCCTGCTTGATCTAGACTCCAAGTGAGCGGGTCCCTAAAACCCCTCCTGATTTGGATGAAAAAGAAGGACTTTTTCCACCTTTTAATAAAAAAATATGTCTTCTTTAACAGTCTTCTCTTCACCCTTGAACAAATGACAACCTATCCAGTTTGGCCGTGCTTACTTATCTGGAAGTTGGCCTTGAAAACATCAATATTCATCAGTCCCCCCACCTCCGTGCTGACATAGATGAAGGCCATAATCAACGACACCGAGTTCTATACCAGCTGGCACAGTGTTATGTCAAAATACCTTAGCACTGCACAGAAGAAGGGATGGAAAGAAATTCGGAGCCCGGCCCTCATATAGTGTTCGTACCCATATAGTTCATAGAGCACGTGGCTCAAAAGGACATCGTAAGCCCTCTCTCCAACCCTAGCCGACCTAAGGACATATTTTTTGTGTTGGGATTTGTCAAAGAATTAAACAAGTGAAAATGGTCAGCATCAAGTATGGCTGTGTGCCGTGGCCCAGCCTTGGGCGCCACGGCCTCCAGCATGTTCAAAAGCTCCTCCCCTCCAGGCAGTGCTCGGCCCAGCCTATCCGCGCCGCGGCCTTCAGCAAAGCAGCAAGTTTCCCCACTTCTGAACTGCGGCATGCCCTATTCCAAGCCTCAGCACGAAGCACACCTGACACCAATTAATCAGCACTTTGAGATGGTGCGTGGGACTTGGTTAAAATGTACAGGTTCACTTTGACTCTTAGAGAGCCATGAGTCTTTGGTTCTTGAGATCTAAGGGTTGAGAGTGATCTCAAAGATTGGATGAGGTGGTCATTGCCCTATATAAAGGGTTATCTAGGAGTAATCAAAGTAGATCAAGACATAACAACAAGTGGGAGAGTGCAAAGACACAAAAACACAAGAGAGATTCATTCAAGAGAGGCTGGTTGTTTAGAGAGAAAGGATCTCAAATCTGGAGAGGTCTTTTAGTGAGAGAGAGTAGTCAAGATTGGGGATTCAAGAGCTTTGTAATTGGAATTTTCTTGGGGAAAATTTCAGGGAAACACTTAGTTCTTATCTCTTTCTTTTCTCTTCTTTCATTCTTCAAGAACAAGAGGTTTCTTGAAGGGATGTTGCTGTAATTGTAAGAACTCAATTGATTTAGTGCAGAGTGCTCGGAGGAGCTCACGGGGACGTAGGCACATTGCCAAACCTCGATAACAATTGCTTGTGTTCTCTTTTATGCTTTGATTCTTGTTTCAGTTTTGTACAAATCATTCTGGATTTGGGTGTTTGGGAAAGATCACAACCTGGGATTTCTTGTGGTGATTTTCTCAACAGTGGTATTAGAGCTAGATCGGAGCAAGGCTCCAAGAATCAAAGAAAACTTCTTGGGTGATTCAAGAACGGAGTTGAGATCAAGATCTGATCGAGCTCTTGAGGTTTAAGAACGGTGCTGGGATCCAGATTTGATCGTGTTCTTGAGATTTAGAAGTTGGAAAGAAATTGTGGGTGTTGCATAAATATGAGATTTTTTCCCCAAGATGGGTTCAAATTTCATTATTGAGAAGTTTGATGGAAAGGGAGACTTTACCCTTTGGAAGCAGAAAAATCAAGGTTGTTCTTATACAACAAAAGGTGGACTTGGCTATTGGAGAAGATGATGATTTTTCAGCAAGTATCACGGAGGTCCAGCGGAATGAGATGAAGAAAATGGCGTACAACACCATCTTTCTGCATATATCGGATAGTGTGACAAATGAATGTGGAGACACGGAAGATCCAGCTATCATTTGGAAGAAACTAAATGGGTTATTTCTTACCAAGACTCTCCCTAATAAGATATATCTTCTTAAACGAATCTTTGCTTTTAAAATGGATCCTAATAAAGAGTTGCAAGATAATCTTGATGTGTTTAATAAACTAGTTCAAGATTTGGCTAGTTGTAGTATAACATTCCCGGATGAACAATTGGCTGCTATATTATTGAATTCTCTTCCTGATTATTTTGAAAGTTTGATTAATGCTATTGAACATGGAAGAGATTCACTAACCAAAGAAATTGTGATCATGCTATAAGGGCTCATGATTTTAAATCCAAGGTGAGGGAAGCATCAAGTGGGGAAGGTCTGTTCATTAAAGGAAGGCCTGCAACTCGGAATGGCAGTAGCATGTTGAGCGATTATCTACCTAAATAAATGAGCAAATAATCACACTCGTTTTACTTGCAAGTTCACGAGGTCAACAGTGTAGTATAGTGTGCGAAAGCAAGGTCATCTCCACAAGGATTGGTAAAGTTCGGTTTTTAGAATTAGTTTCTTTAAGTAAAAAGAAATAAAATAACTATTGTGTGTGATTTGATAAAAATAAAGACATAGGGCTTTGATATCCACCACTAGTCATACTTTTCCAATTGTATAAGGTATCAGTGCACTAGCCTTATCATGTATACCTACTGGTTGTCAACCTAAGGGCATGGTATCTACTCCTTAAGCTATTGATTTCCCTAAGCAACGAGTTAGGCATGGTATCTACTCTAACTCTTTTCTTCTTTAAGGGATTCAGCATGGTATCTGCTTGAGTTGTTCCTTAAGAAAGCATAAGTACTATGGAAATCGACAACCACATGAGACCTAGGGCATGGTATCTACTCTCAGTTTCCCATGTTGATTAATCCGGGTATCCGGATAAGATATCCCTTATTACTAATGTTAGACCCAAGACTCGGTCATCCAAATTGATCTAACTAATAGGTCCATACCACATGCATACATTGGATATACACATACATATGAGGAACTTAAATAAGCCCAGACATTAATCAAGTTAAGCAACATCATAAAGGCTATTGGCAAAGATTTATAAATGCATAAATATATGAGAAAGCATAACTAGGGCTTTAATCGAGCCCTATAAGAAAGTTAGTTACACATGCTGTCTAAAGTAAACATCATATATAAACTAAACATAAGGGAAGAACAAACCCGAGAGAAGAGGCGTCAATTCTCTCCCAACGCTTACAACTCCAAGTAAAAGCTAAGAGAAGTGTTCTTTAAGTTATCATCTCCTGTTGTGTGTGTTTTACAGGTGTATTTATAGGTCTTTGAGAAGTCCTAAGAGGTGTAGGAAACCCTAAATTTCCTAAACCGACAAAAACTCTTTATTTCCAAAACAGGGTTCTGCAGTTGACTGTTCACGCCCGTATATGTGCACTCGATCGCACGCATCTTGCGCTCAATCGCAGTACTGCGCTCGATCCCTCTTCTATGCGCACGATCGCAATGTGCACTTGATCGCATTGCATGGTGCGATCGATCGCAGATTGACCAGTGACTGCTCCAGGATTTCCAGGCTTCTTCCTTTAAGTGCCAAAACTACTTCTTTTCTTCGAAAACCTATAAAAACATATGTGAAACACACAAATGGAGTAAAAGAGATAAAATTAATGTAATTAAGGACCTAACAAATGTAAATAAGGGGGCTTAAATATGAATATTTAAGCACCTATCACACCCCAAAACTTACATATTGCTAGTCCCTTAGCGATATTAAATTAAAAACTAAAACGAAAAAAAACAGATAAATCCAACGTTCATGGTGTCCAACAAAATTTTAAATCTTACAAAACTATGATGCACATTCATGAGCAATCTTAACAGATACAAACATATTTTTGTAATGAATAAGAGCTTTGAACGCAAATCACTTTCATGAGGCAATTTAAGACATCACAAGTTTGACTTTGGTGTGTGGTGAACTAGCACACAAAAGATTAGTTTCCAAGAAATTCAAACGTGTAGTGTTTCGATGACTCAAGATTCACCAAACTTCCTATTAGAGTCAACAAATATGGCATAGACTTTTATTTGTGAGATTTTGGCCAAGTTAGTTCCCTTAAGCTTTCTTGTTGACTCGTGTAACGAGTGTTTAGCCAATGTCTCCCAAACCAGATGGTTTTAGAGTATTAGGTGAAAAGACACCCCTAAGAACATACTAGCTTGAGTCAACAAGGCTACGAAACTAACTGATTTTAATGCTACCACTTAGAATTTTCCACATTTTGACGTGACACTCAATGCTTACTGAGGCAAGAGGGCCAGTTACTCAGCAGAAAGTTCTTTTTTAATGATCACTTAGAATTTTCCACCTTTTGACGTGACACTCAATGCTTACTGAGGCAAGAGGGCCAGTTACTCAGCGAAAGATTGTTTTTATTGATTATTAGGAGCATTTTTTTTTTCTTTTTGAGCACTAATCAATATTTTCTATTTTCATATGCTAAAATGTCAATCTAACAGGTCATTTAGTTCATAGTTAAGCAAAAAAAACATACCAATCCAAATAACATGTCATACCATACACAGTTATGTGCTAGTGTGCTTGTGATAGTTTAGGTCAAACTTGTGAATCCTTAAATGTCAAAAAGGCAGTGATCTAGGTTCAAAACTTGATTATTGGCCTATATGTTCAAAGTGTTAAGCTCGTTGATGAAGTCGAATCATAAAGTTTTGTTGAGATCACAAAAAAGTTTATTGGACAGAATGAACATGCATTTATCTATGAAAATAACAAAAAAAAAATGTGGGACATGGTGAGTGTGTGAATGTGTCCCCATACCGCCAAACTTAAATTGCACATTGTCCCCAATGTGTGAATAGCATGGAAGGAGCTGACCTGGGAGATGGAGAACTGATGGCTGACATGGCTCGTAGCACGCCCCCAAACTTCAACTGGATGCACTCACGCTGTCCTCGAAAAAGAAAGAAAAATAGATATAAAATGGAAAACAAGTAATAAACAGCAATAGAAAAGTAAACTATGAAATACTAATAATAAACTATGAAAAGGATATGCTTTGGGGTGCCTCCCATGAGCACTAAGTTTAACGTCTTCAGTCAGACGGGGTATTCTCTCAACTTTAGTCTTTTGGCAGGGAGTGCTTAAAGTTCGCTTCATGTGGCTCAAGTGCTCTTGGTGGTGTTGCACATTCATCATAACTCAATCCTTTCAGTGTATTCAAATGTGATTTCTTGTTATCACTCGGTCTTGGATGCATGGGATAGACTTTAGGGAGGTGCATAGCTTCCAAGATGTTATCAGGGATAGTTTCTGATGCAGGCTCAATATACGATCTTTTGAAGCTATGGGTGAGGACGACCTCCAATGGATCAGTGTGATGGACCTGAAAAACTTGCTTGACAACACTTTGCATCATACATTCATTAAAACATTCATCATCATTATCATCTTGGGGTAATTTCACTGCATAAAATATATTAAATTCTATTGTCTCTCCATTTACCGTCATACTTACAATATCCTTTTTCACATTAATTATTGTTTCAGCAGTTCTCATAAAGGGTCTTCCTAAGATGATGGGTAGAGGTAATGGCATAAGGCATTCTTCTATATCTAATACAATGAAGTCAGCAGGCAAAATAAACTCACCAACCTTGACCAAGACATTTTCAAGTATATCTCTAGGTCTTTTGATGCTTCTATCTGCCAATTGCAAAGTGATGGAGGTTGGTTGAAGCTCCCTCAAACCTAGCTTTTCAACTACTGTGTATGGTAGCAAATTAACACTTGCTCCTAAATCTAGTAATGCTCGCTCAAACAACTGATCACCTATCCTACATGGAATAGTAAAACTACCTGGATATTTTAGTTTTGGTGGTAGTTTTCTTAACAATACCGCACTTACCTCTTCAGTTAGAGCCACTGTTTCATGTTCTTGAAACTTTCTTTTATTAGTGCAACAATCTTTTAAAAATTTAGCATAAGCAGGAATTTGTTTAATTGCATCTAATAAGGGAATGTTAATTTCTACTTTTCTCAAACTTTCAAAAATATCAAGCAATTTATCTTTCTTTGGTGTTATTAACCTTTGAGGGAAGGGTGGTGCATTCCACTTCTCTACTTCACTTACCTTGGATGCGGATGGCTTAGCTTGAGATGCTTGAGCTGGCTCATTAACTCCTATGATTTTACCATTTCGGAGAGTTGTAACGACTTTTAGCTGTTGATGTCCTCTTGGATTTGGTAGTGTTTGTGCAGGGAGTTCACCTTGCTTTCTTTCACTTAGCTCCTTAGCAAATTGCCCCATTTGTACCTCTAATATTTGAATTGCTTACTTATGTGTTTTTTTTTACTGATCTAATGAAGTCATCAATGTTGTCATTAGTTGCTGTTGTTTAGTGGCTAATTGCTTTACAAGACTTTCTAGATCATCCTTCTTGGGTTATGGAACTGGTTGGGCTAGTTTATGGAAGTTCCTTTGCTGTCCTTAAAAGTTCAAGGTGTTTTGATTATTGCTCCATGAGAGGTTGGGGTGGTCTCGCCATCCAGGGTTGTATGTATTTGCATATGCATTATTCGGTCCCACATAGTTTGCTTGCTCGGGATCTGTAGATGAATACAAATGGCAGGTCTCAGTAGTGTGATCAAATTGAGAACATAAAGCACATACCTGGCTTTGTGTAGCTTGTGGTCGAGGAGAGATGTTTTGAGTAGACATGGCTTTTACAATCATATCTAGCTTCCTCTTCAAAGCAGCTATTTGGGTAGAGGGTCCACCATTAAGAGTAACCTCATATATAACTTTGCTCTTGACTCCTTGTCTAACTCTAGAGGAGAATTGTTGGGTATGCTCACTCAATGCCTCAAACATCTCCATGGCTTCTTCACTGCTCTTTTCCATCAACACACCTCCACAACCAGAATCAGCAATACCTTTATTTATGTCATTTAGACCTTCATAAAAGGATAGTACCAACCTTAAAGAAATTTTCAGGCACTCTCTCACCAAACTCAAAAGACAACTCCGAGTACTCTCTAACTTTTAGGATGAGTCCGTGGGCTCTCAACCTTTTCTCAGATTGCAAATGAAGAGAAGTGAAGAGAAATGAGGAGTAAAGGCCTTTATAGAGGGAAAAAAGCATGAAAAACAAGGATAGTTAAAGTTTATGGTTGAGGAGACGTGACGTTCGGAGTAACCGAGGCCACCTTTACGTTCTCCAAGGACCCCAGCCGCAACAATGCGACATTTTACCTACTCGAGGTGCTATCCCACTCCCCAAGGTAACAAGTTAACAATGACGTTACCATTTCTACTTTGGAAAACTGCGCGCATTAACTAGCCCAATCTGCCACGTGTATAAAGGTTATGGAAACAACCCAAGGGTTCCGACAACGGCGCCAAAAACTTGTTGTGAGTTTTGAATTACTCGCAAGCGCACAAATCGTTTGCAATATAGTGTTGTGCAAGTGCGAGGTCGAATCCATAGGGAATGCGTTGTGAAAATAGCTTTTTATCTAAACTAACCTTATTTTAACGTAGTTCCGAATTGTGAATTATATTTTTACAAAACAAATATAAACTAAACTAAATAAATTGATTTAATAACTAATGATGAAAACACTAAGGTTTCAGAATCCACCCAACCAAAGTAAAACATATATCTTCATGTTCTGTATAAAAATAATCTATCCAAACATTCCATGAATCCAACTTAAACAAACAACAACGAATATCCCAATTAAACCAAAAGCATCCAATGTATCCGCTTTTAACAAATCACAAAGGAAATCCAATTTAATCGAAAAGGATTCGATGTATCCATCGGATGAATCACATTTGTCCAACAGAACAATTAAAAACTATCAATCGTAAGAATTTACTCAAACAATTGAAATAGAACATTTAAACTAAACATATTAGAATTGTATAAACATATATGAAAATATAATGCTAAACAATGGCGAGGCTTCATCTTCAACCTTAGCTGAAGATTTTAGCCACCCATTATCATGAAACTAAATTTCACAATAAAAAGTGCTAAGCATTAAAAACTGAAAAAGAATTAAAACTAACTATACATTGGGAGAAATTCCACACGCTGTTGGGCAGTACTTCCCCCGGTGGTGGCAAAAAGCCCTTAGGAGATCTACTAGAATGCTAGTAGAAATCCACCAGACTGCACACTGAATAATGAGGTGAGATAGTGTTTATATAAGGGAATTCTCGGAGTACAATGAGTTGAAAATTCGATGTGGGATACTGCCTCTTTGCGATCAATCGCAGCGTGGTGCGATGCAATGCGTCTGGCGCGCTGTAAGTATTTCCTATCCGATGTGGGATGTGTGAGTCAACTGCGATCGATCGCAGCCTTGTTGTGCTCGAGCGCATCACAGTGCACTGCAATATATATGCAGTGTCAAAAGTTTCCTGTCCAATGTGGGCTGTGCAAGTCACTTGCGATCGATCGCAAGTCTGGTGCGCTCGAGCGCAGGTGCGATTGATCTCATGCCGTGTGCGCACGATCGCAGGTGAGATCGATCGCACGTCTGGTGCGCTCGATCACACTAGGCATCCTCAGTTTTTGCTCTTTGAGCCCTGAAGTTTCCACATTGCTTCATTTTATTCCAAAACATATAAAAACACAGAAAACACAGAAAATAGATAAAATAGCACGAAATAACATAATTAAGAACTCAACAAATGTAAACTAAGGGGCTAAAACATGTAATATTTAGCACTTATCAAATACCCCCAAACTTACATATTGCTAGTCCCATAGCAATACGAAACTAAAAACTAAATGAAAAACAAGGAATATAAAGATAAGTTCATAGCTCATGGTATCCAAAGATTTTAGGAGCACACATCATCATGATAATGATTCATGAGCAAGCTTAAAAAGATAAACCCATCTTCGTAATGAACAGAAATGTTAAAATCTAATTACTTACAAAGGGCAGGTTAAAGCATCATAAGTCTGACTCAGTGTAAAGTGAATTAGCAAATAAAAATGAAGCTTCCGAATGAGTCCAATGTGTAAGGTCTCTATGTCTCAAGATTCACCGCATTTCCCATCAGAATGAATGAAAATGACATGGTTTTTATTTTCTTCTCTTTTTGTAAGGCTCTGTTATGTTTAGTTTCCTTAAGCTTTCTAATTGACCCATGTAGCGAGTGTTGAGTCAATGACTCCCAAACCAGATGGTTTTTAAGACATTAGGTGTACAGACACCCCTTAGAACTTACTAATTCGAGTAAAAAAATCTATGAAATTAAACTGGCCTTAATACTATTAAACAAAATTCCAACATTTTGACGTGAACACTCACTGCTTACTGAGGCAAGAGGTCCAGTTACTCAGTGGAAAGTTTATTTATGATCATCATTTTCATTCATATATATATATATATATATATATATTTTATATATATTCTAAAGTGTTAATCCAACAAGTCATCCAGTTTCAGTTATGACAGAAACGTACACATTAAAATCACATGTCATACCTCACATAATG
Organism: Bretschneidera sinensis; assembly: GCA_023935145.1. Lineage (NCBI taxonomy): Eukaryota > Viridiplantae > Streptophyta > Magnoliopsida > Brassicales > Akaniaceae > Bretschneidera > Bretschneidera sinensis. The sequence continues at coordinate 66,379,249 of CM043700.1, read as the reverse complement.
CGTACTAATGTACTCGTGTTAGATTCGAGATCAAACATGTGAATTCTCAAATGCCTCAAGTAAGTAACTAAATTTTAAAATTTATCAACAGATCATGTGTTCCAAAATTTAAGCTCACCAATGAATCACATCACAAAAATTGTTTAGATCAACCAAAATTTCAAAATAACATGAGCATGCATTAAAAAAAAACAACAACAAATTAGGAAAAAGTGTGTGTAATGTGTCTCCCATACCCCCAAACTTAAATTACACATTGATCCCAATGTGTGAATAATATGGAAAGAGTTGACCTGGGATATGGAGAACTATCTGGACTGGTATGGCTCATAGCATACCCCCAAACTTGATCTGCAGTACGCGTTGTCCCTGAAAAATAAAGACTAGAAAACAAAAAATACTGGAAACAAACATTAAGCATAAATATTTAAAATAATAAACAAATAAAAAGATAAGCTGTGGGGTGCATCCCATGAGCACTAAGTTTAAAGTCTTCAGCCAGACTCTCCTTAGTAGATGACCCTCAATCAGAGTAAATAGGATCCGTCAACAATATTGTCTCAATGTCCGGACTCCTTAACTCCAAGAATGGTTTCAGCCTTTGCCCATTTACCTTAAAAGTGTTACCATTCTTTGGATCCTCAATCTCGATGGCCCCATGAGGAAAAATTGACCGAATAATAAAGGGGCCGGTCCATCGAGACTTGAGCTTGCCTGGGAAAAGATGCGGGCGTGAGTTGTAAAGAAGAACTTTTTGACCCGGCTAGAAAGCTCGTCTCAAAATGTTTTGGTCATGAGTCTTCTTCATTTGTGCTTTGTATGACCGTGCACACTCATATGCATCATTTCGCAGCTCCTCTAATTCATTGAGTTGGAGCTTTCTTTGGGATCCAGCCTTCAAAAGATTAAAGTTCAGCTGTTTGATAGCCTAATAAGCTCTATGCTCTAATTCGACTGGAAGGTGACAGGCTTTTCCGTACACAATACGGTATGGAGACACGCCAATTGGCATCTTGAATGCTGTTCGATATGCCCACAGTGCATCAGTCAATCGCAGAGACCAGTCCTTTCTATTAGGGTTCACAGTTTTCTCCAAAATGTGCTTAATCTCGCGATTGGAAATTTCCACTTGTCCACTCGTCTGTGGGTGATACGAGGTGGTAACTTTGTGTGTGATGAAATACTTCTTCATCAACTGCTCAAAAATCCTGTTGCAAAAATGCTTACCTCCATCACTTATAATTGCTCGAGGCGTACCAAAACGAGTAAAGATATTGTTCTTCAAAAATTGGACCACAACTCTATGGTCATTGGTCTTGCATGCAACTGCTTCCACCCATTTGGACAGATAGTCCATAACAACTAGAATGTACAGATAACCAAAGAAGTTTGGGAAAGGTCCCATAAAATCAATGCCCCATACATCAAAAATCTCAACAATCAGAATGGGGTTGAAGGGCATCATATTCCTCCTAGAAATACTCCCGTAGCTTTTGGCAATGCTCACAAGATACACAGTAAGTGTGAGAGTCTTGGAACAGGGTAGGCCAATAGAATCCGCACTGCAAAATCTTAGCAGCGGTCTTTTTAGCACTGAAATGGCCTCCACAAACATGATCATGACAGAAGGCGATGACATTAGATTGGTCATGCTTAGGAATGCATCTTCTGATGATTTGATCGGGAAAATACTTGAACAGGTAAGGATCATCCTAGAAAAAATGTTTTACCATGGCCAGAAACTTTGATTTATCTTGTCATCCCCAATGCAAAGGCATTTGACCGGTGACAAGATAGTTCACTATATCAGCAAACCATGGCACGGAATTGTGAGAAATGTGCATCAATTACTCATCAAGAAAGATATCAGAAATGAGAGTAGTGGCCTCAGTGAAATCCATAATCAATATAGACAAATGGTCCGCCACCACATTTTCGGAACCTTTCTTATCCCGAATCTCTATGTCGAACTCTTGAAGTAGCAAGATCCATCGGATAAGATGAGATTTAGCATCTTTTTTAGAGAAAAAGATACTTCAATGCTGCATGGTCCGAGTAGATAATGACTTTAGATCCTAACAAGTAGGATCTGAACTTGTCTAATGCAAAAACGACTGCTAGCAACTCCTTCTCAGTGGTAGAGTAATTGAGTTGTGCGTTGTTTAGAGTTCGACTTGCATAATAGATAACATGGAAAAGTTTTTCAACACGTTGCCCCAAAACAACTCCAACAGCATAGTCTGATGCGTCACACATAATTTCAAAAGGCACACCCCAATTGGGTGGCTGAATAATGGGTGTGGACGTCAGAATCTTCTTCAGATCCCCAAATGCTTTCTTACAATCTTCATCAAATACAAATAGGGCATCCTTCATTAATAACTTGCACAAGGGCCGGGCGATCTTGTTGAAATTCTGGATAAATAGCCTGTAGAATCCTGCATGGCCTAGAAAAGATCGAACCTCCTTCACTGTACGTGGGGCGGAAGGTTGAAAATCAGGTCCACCTTCGCTTTGTCGACCTCAATCCCCTGATGGGATATGACGTGCCCTAGTACAATACCTTGTTTGACCATAAAATGACACTTCTCCCAATTAAGCACCAGGTTCTTCTCCTTGCACCGCACTAAAACCAAAGTGAGATAGTGCAGACACTCCTCAAATGATGAACCGAAGACGGAGAAGCCATCCATGAAAATATTTAAAGAATGCTCCACCATGTCAGAGAATATGTTGACCATGCACCGCTGAAAAGTAGTAGGTGCATTGCATAACCCAAAGGGCATGCGACAGTAGGCGAATGTCCCAAAAAGACAGGTAAATGTTGTCTTCTCCTGATCTTCAGGGTCCACGGGGACCTGGTTATATCCAGAATAACCATCCAAAAAGCAATAATACTCATGCCCAGCCAAACGCTCCACCATCTGATCAATAAATGGGAGTGAAAAATGATCATTCCTTGTGGCAGTGTTCAGTTTACGGTAGTCTATACACACTCTCCACCCTTACTGAACACGAGTTGGCACCAACTCGTCGTCTGTATTCTTTACTACTGTTAATCCAGCTCGCTTGGGCACGATATGAATCGGGCTCACCCACTTGCTAACAGAGATGGGATAAATGATCCCTGCATCTAACAGCTTAATAACTTCTGTCCTCACAACCTCTTGCGTAGCTGGGTTGAGCCTTCTTTGTGGCTCCTTCGATGACTTGGCATTCTCCTCCAAATGTATCTTGTGCATTACCAACGAGGGGCTGATTCCTTTAATATCTTCAATGGTCCAGCCTATAGCTTCCTTGTGTTCTCTCAACACATCTAATAATTTCTCCTCTTGAGTCTCAACCAAATCTGAAGCTATAATCACAGGCAAAGACTCTGTTGGACCTAGGAACTTATACTGAAAATTATCCGGTAAAGGTTTAAGTTCCTTCCTAAGAGGCTCAAGTTCTTCAGTCTTTTCCTTTTCAGTACTCTCCGTAGGAGCAGACTCTAAAATGGCATTTGCTTGCTCAAGTAACTTATCCAAATCCAGATCCTCTCCAAACTGAGCAAAGCATTCCTCCAGGGGGTCCTCCATGCTTGATTCATCCAACATATCTTCAATAATTTCCTCTATTAAGCATATATTTCTCACTTCAGTAAATTCCAATGGTGGCTTAGTGATATCAAAAATATTCAACTCCACTGTCATATTTCCGAAGGAAATCTTCATTACCCCTGTCCTACAATTGATTAGGGCGTTAGCCGTGGCTAAAAATGGCCGCCCTAGAATCACTGGTATCTGAATCCCTATATTCTGGACCGGCTCTATATCTAGCACAATAAAATCCACGGGGAAATAAAACTGATCTACCTTTATCAAAACATCCTCAACTACTCCCCGTGGTATTTTCACTGACCTGTCAGCCAATTGAAGTGTTGTCGATGTGGGCTTCAATTCTCCTAACCCCAATTGCAAATAGACTGAATAGGGTAGAAGATTCACACTGGCTCCTAAATCCAATAGAGCCTTCTCAATCTGGCTGACTCCTATCATACAAGAGATGGTAGGACACCCTGGGTCCTTATACTTGATTGGCAGCTTGCACTGAAGGATTGAGCTAACCTGCTCGGTTAAAAATGCCTTCCTCGGGACATTCATCCTCCTCTTGATGGTAATCAAGTCCTTTAATAACTTGGTATATGATGGCACTTGCTCGATGGCGTCAAAAAGTGGAATATTGATTTGGACTCGCTTGAAAACCTCAAGAATTTCTTCAAACTTCCCTCATTTCTTGGGCGCTTGTAATCTCTCAGGGTAAAGTGCTTTAGGTACAAACAACCTAGGAGGGTCATTCACAGTAGGAGTGGCTATAGATGGCTCAACATCTCTCTTCTCTTTGTTGCCACTTTCTTGCCCTTGCTGCACAGCAGGGCTCTTTTTTACTCGATTGTCCACTTGTCTCCCAGATCTTAATGTGACAATCGATTGCACTTATTCCTCCTTGTGCGTAGAAGTTGATGAATTTCCAATCACAAATTGTCTCTTCGGGTTGGTCACGGGCTGACTGGGGAACTTTCCCTTTTCTCTTTCACCCAAGTGACTTGCGATTTGCCCTATTTGACTCTCTAGATTGGCAATCGCTTGGGTGTTTACTATTGTCGCACTCCTCACTTCACTAATGGATTGGCCGGTCATCTTCATGAACTACTTGAAGGTGTCCTCCAATGATTGTGAAATCGGCATTGGCGCTTGAGTGGGAGTATGGTAAGCAGATGCTGGTGCTGGATGGACTGAGCGACCATGACTTGGAATTGGTTGAGACAATCCAGGAGGGTATTGATTGTGAGCATGATGAGGAGCTCCTCCCTGATTCAGCGATTGGTTTTGCTTCCATGAAAAATTAGGGTGGTTTCGCCACCCTGGATTGTAAGTCTCAGAGTAGGATCCACCTGATTGCCTCCGATAATCATTGAAAGCGTTTACATGTTCCGTGGAGTACTCGGCAAAGGCCGGCATAGATGGACAATTCTATGCTAAATGTATAGGACTAGCACAGATGGAACAACAATCGTCATTAATTGTATTGGCAGCATTGATGGACTTGCCCATAGTGAGAGCGTCAATTTTCTTGGTGAGAGCATCTATCTTTATCTTTAAGTCAGTCTCCTCCTTAATCTCATAGATGCCTCCTTTCTTAGGAGCACGAATGGACTTGTCCTGACAGCTTGAAAAATCCCAATGCTGCGAGTTGTCAGACAACTTGTCCAATGCCTTGTATGCTTCATCTCCTGTCAGACTTAAGAATGCCCCCCATTCATAGACTCGATCATGCTACGGTTGGGTTGAGTCAACCCTTGGTAGAAGAACTGAACAAGTCTCCACTTCTCGTATCCATGTGGAGGGCATCTAATCAGTAACTCTTTAAAACGCTCCCAACTCTCAGAAAACTTCTCATCCTCCTCCTGAGTGAAAGAACTAATCTCTTTTCGGTACTCATTCACTCTAGACATTGGGAAAAATTTATTATAGAATTTACTCAGCAGATTTTCCCAAGATGTAATAAACCCGGACATGTTGGAATCCAACCATGCCCTAGCTCTATCATGAAGAGAAAAAAAGAAAAGTATAAGATGGATTGACTCCTCAGAGAAGTTCTGGAACTTGAATGTGGCACAAATATCTTTGAACTTTTTTACATGGCTGTAAGGATTTTCAAGATTTAAGCCATGAAATGAGGGTAGGTGTTGGATGACATATGGCTTTAAATCAAAATGGGTAGCATTGGTGGGTGGCAACACGATGTAAGAAGATGAGTTAGTCGCAACTGGTGCGAACAAATCTCTCAGGGACGTGGTGGAGTCCACGTTCCACGCTCCAGGTTGCTCTTGGTTCCTCAAGTATTCTCCCATCTCAATTGTCTCTTGTTCAGCAAGTGACTTCTTCTGTCTCCTAAGAGTTCTTTCTAAATCGGAATCTAAAGGTGTCAATTCTAAATTCAGGGATCTCCGACCAAGCATACACCAAATAGAAAACAGTAAAACAAACTAACTAGCAGAAGCAACGAAATAAAATAAAACAAAAAGAAAAATAAAACAAAAATGCTAACTAAACTAGTAGAAAAATAAAATCAATTTAGACAAAAATTTCACAAACAAAAACATTCCCCGGCAACGGCGCCAAAAACTTGTTGTGAGTTTTAAATTAATCGCAAGCACACGAATCGTTTGCAATATAGTGTTGTGCAAGTGCAAGGTCAAATCCACAGGGAATGCGTTGTGAAAATAGCTTTTTATCTAAACTAACCTTATTTTAACCTAGTTCCGAATTGTGAATTATATTTTTGCAAAACAAATATAACTAAACTAAATAAATTGATTTAATAACTAATGATGAAAACACTAAGGTTTCAGAATCCACCCAACCAAAGTAAAGCATAAATCTTCATGTTCTATATAAAAATAATCTATCCAAACATTCCATGAATCCAACTTAAACAAAAAACAACGAATATCCCAATTAAACCAAAAGCATCCAATGTATCCGCTTTTAACAAATCACAAAGGAAATCCAATTTAATCAAAAATGATTCAATGTATCCATAAGATGAATCACACAAAATATCCAACAGAACAATTAAAAACTATCAATCGTAAGAATTTACTCAAACAATTGAAATAGAACATTTAAACTAAACATATCAGAATCGTATAAACATATATGAAAATATAATGCTAAACAATGGCGAGGCTTCATCTTCAACCTTAGCTGAAGATTTTAGCCACCCATTATCATGAAACTAAATTTCACAATAAAAAGTGCTAAGCATTAAAAACTGGAAAAGAATTAAAGCTAACTGTACATTGGGAGAAATTCCACACGCTGTTGGGCAGCACTTCCCCCGGTGGTGGCAAAAAGCCCTTAGGAGATCTACTAGAATGCTAGTAGAAATCCACCAGATTGCACACTGAATAATGAGGTGAGATAGTGTTTATATAAGGGAATTCTCGGAGTACAATGAGCTGAAAATTCGATGTGGGATATTGCCTCTTTGCGATCGATCGCAAATCTGGTGCGATCGATCACAGCATGGTGAGATGCATTGCGTCTGGCGTGCTGTAAGTGTTTCCTATCCGATGTGGGATGTGCGAGTAAACTACGATCGATCGTAGCCTTGTTGCGCTCGAGTGTATCACAATGCGCTGCAATATATATGCAGTATCAAAAGTTTCCTTTCCAATGTGGGATGTGTGAGTCACTTGCGATTGATCGCAAGTCTGGTGTGCTCGAGCGCAGGTGCGATTGATCTCATGCCGTGTGCGCACGATCGCAGGTGCGATCGATCGCACTAGGCATCCTCAGCTTTTGCTCTTTGAGCCCTAAAGTTTCCACATTGCTTCATTTTATTCCAAAACCTATAAAAACACAGAAAATAGATAAAATAGCACGAAATAACATAATTAAGAACTCAACAAATGTAAACTAAGGGGATAAAACATGTAATATTTAGCACTCATCAGGCTTAAAAGATGAAAAGAATTACCTTGAGAAATATTTTTGGGCACAATAGACAAGAAGCCCACCAAAAAAGTCAAGGGGAAAGGCCCAAAAGCCCATTAAGAACTTCAAAAGAAGAGGCTCAAATGCACACCAGAAATCTTTCTGGAACCAATAGACAAGAAGCCCAAAAATTCGCTAAGGACCCCAAGCGCGGACTACCAACATCGAGCATATTGATTGCTGCTCACATGCTCGGACCAAACGTCTCCAAGGCCGAGCATATTGACTGCTGCTTACATGCTTGGATCAACGTCTCCAAGGTCGAGCATACTGACTGTTGCTCACTTGCTCGGACCAACATCTCCAAGGCCGAGCAAATTGACTGTTGCTCATATACTCGGACCAACGTCTCCAAGGCTGAGCATATTGACTGCTTCTCATATGCTCGAACCAACATCTCCAATGCCGAGTATATTGACTGCTCTTCACATGCTTGGACCAAATGTCTCCAAGGCCGAGCTTATTGACTGTTCCCCATATACTTGGACCAAACGTCTCTAAGGCCGAGCATATTGACTACTGCCCATATGCTCGGACCAAACGTCTCCAAGGCCAAGCATATTGACTGCTGCTCATATGTTCGGACCAGCGTTTCCAAGGCCGAGCATATTGACTGCTGCTCATATGCTAGGACCAACGTCTCTAAGACTGAGCATATTGGTTGCTGCTCATATGCCGAACATATTGACTGCTGCTCACATGCTTGAACCAACGTTTACAAGGCCGAGTATATTGACTGCTTCTTACATGCTCGGACTAAACTTCTCCAAGGCCGAGTATATTGACTGTTGCTCACATGATCGGACCAAACGTCTCCAAAGCCGAGCATATTGACTACTGCCCACATGCTCGGACCAAACGTTTTCAAGGCTGAGCATATTGATTGCTGCTCACATGCTTGGACCAAACGTCTCTAAAGCCGAGCATATTGACTGTTGCTCACATGATCGGACCAACGTCTCCAAGGCCGAGTATATTGGCTGTTGCACACCTACTCGGACTAACGCCTCCAAGGTCGAGCATATTGGCTGTGGCTCATATGCTCGAACCAACGTCTCTAAGGCTGAGCATATTGGCTACTGCTTATATGCTCAGACCAACGTCTCCAAGACCGAGCATATCAACTATTGCTCATATGCTTGGACCAGCATCTTCAAGGCTGAGCCAATGTCTCCAAGGCCGAGCATATTTGCTGCTGCTTATATGCTCGGACCAATGTCTCAAAAGCCGAGCATATTGACTGCTGTTCATATGCTCGGACCAACGTCTCCAAGGCCGAGCATATTGACAGCTGCTCATATGCTCGGACTAATATCTCCAAAGCCGAACATATTGACTGCTACTCATATGCTCGAGCTCATATGCTTGGACCAATGTCTCTAAGACTGAGTATATTGACTGCTGCTCATATGCTTGGACCAACGGCTACAAAGCCGAGCATATTGATTGCTGTTCACATGCTATGACCAAACGTCTCTAAGGCTGAGCATATTGACTGCTGCTCACATGCTCGGAGCAACATCTCCAAGACTGAGCATATTGACTGCTACTCACATGCTCAGACCAATGTCTCCAAGGCCGAGCATATTGACTGCTGCTCATATGCTCGGACCAACGTCTCCAAGACTGAGCATATTGACTGCTGCTCATATGCTCGGACCAACATCTCCAAGGCCGAGCATATTGACTACTGCTCATATGCTCGGACCAGCGTCTCCAAGACCGAGCATATTTACTACTCCTCATATGCTCGGACCAACGTCTCTAAGACCGAGCATATTTACTGCTGCTCATATACTCGGACCAACGTCTCCAAGGCTGAGCATATTGACTGCTGCTCATATGTTCGTACCAACATCTCTAAGGCCAAGCATATTGACTGTTACTCATATACTCGGCCTAAATGTCACCACGGTCGAGCTTTATCATACTTAGAGCATATAAATGTACTTAAGGAAGTGGGGGGACTTTGATACAGCCAATAAACGCACCACCTAATAGCATAACGACACGTGGGCGAACCCCCCTGTCCAATAGCACACTGACACGTGGACAGTCCTCAACCAATAGCACAACGACATGTGGACAGTCTTTACCCAACAACACAACGACACGTAGACCGTTTTGGCCCAACAATATAGTGACCCGTGGAGATAACTATGAGTAGTCATCACCTCCCCCAGACTCCCTCACACAGACGTGTAGGCGTGATTACAAGGGTTGCGACCGTCCTTGGATGCACCACTAGACCCTGCCGGAAGAACGAGATCTCTGGGATTGCGCCCATCCCTAGCATGTAGGCGATCTCACATTTGAACCACTATAAAAGGCCCAAAATATGCAAATCCCAAGGCATCTATAATCACAATTACATAATTAAAAGCACCAAGCATCCCTATTCATCTAAAAACTCGCGCTGACAAGAGCGTTGGAGCGTCAACGGAGGCAACACCCCCGTTCTTCTTCGGTGACTCTCTAGTTCATCCCGTTGTCGTTGTGCTGGCTCCTCCTTGAAGCATCGACCTCAAACTCATCAACACATTTTTGGCATTAACACATGCCTACGCCGATGATTCAAGTAGCTGCTTCTGCTGCTACTACTACCAAATCAATGGACGTGGTTTGTCAATCAAGCCCCTTTAATGGGTCTCTTCCAGGTACCAATCTCACGACCCTTTTTTCCACTTCTTGAAGCTGATGAAAAGATTTTTCTTTCAGCTTTTAAAGTTACTCATTGTTTTTTAAGTATTTAATGTGGAGAGTGTAGATTTGTTCACTGTTAATTCACTATTGGGTTTACATTGATTTCTCTTTTGTATGCGTGCATATGATAAATTTGGGTGTTTTAGCTGTAGATAAATGGATCTGTTAGGGTTTACAATAAATCATGTGAATTTTCAGTTGATGATCTATTACGTGTTTCTCTATCAATTCCCTAGTAAAAGAAGGTACATTCGATGCTACTCTTAGGGCTTATGACTACTGTACTGGGAGATGTCAAAATTGGGTATTATTCACAACTAAAGAGAATTCAACGGAATCAAAGTCTTTGCTATGTCATATGCCCCGCAGCTAACAAAATTGATGTGAATTCTCTTAACTTATCTGTAATTACTGGTCCAGAAAAAAGAAACATTTGTTTAGTCTTTTCATTCTTGAATTGGTTTACTGAGAGCTGTGTGTGAAGCTATGCAGCACACTTCAATTAGTCAAGAATTTTTTAATATTGGTTAATTATCTCATTGATGATAACTTCATCTTGCGTTCTGGTTGATCACCAAAAAGATTATTGGATTTGTGCTCTTGTTACAAAAAATCTTAGCATGAAAGAATTCTACCACATACAAAGAAAATTAATGGATACGCTTTAGAAAAATGACTATGGTTTAGTAATGCTCTTGCTTCGCCTTTTCTCTTCAGGCTGTTCTGTGTACAACACACCAAGTGTTATGCCGATGTCTGTTCCCTCCAGCATCAGAATGGAGACTGAAATTAATTCTACACCGTTTACAAGTTAATCATTAACAAGAAAGAGAAGGGGTTCGGAAGTTGCTCTAGAAGCCCCAAGGAAAACTCGAAGTAAGATACCAGCCCAGAAGTCAACAAGCAAAGGTAAGTATTTTCATCAAAATCTATTATGTGTAATTTATGTAGCCAAAACTTTCTTAGCTGCAATCTTCATCTGCATTCTTTTGTGCAGGGATTGATAAAATTCCACAATCTTATGATGCTGTCAATGGTGAAGTAACAGCCCAGCCCTCTTCTGCCACTCAATTATCGCCCCATAATTGTGCAGCTGATGGGTCATCAGTGCAAGTATCCAGTGTTGCTAAGTGTTTGTTCAATCAGCCTTCACTGTCTTCTCCAGCCAATACAACTTTTCCTAAGACACCACCATAAGCAGTTTCCTCTCAGAGTGATAAATCAATATCTCCACTGGGTATTTCTTCCACTGCTAATTGCAGCAACAACAATACTCCTCAAGAGATCTCTCTTGGAAACTGCACTATGATTTCAACGGAGAGAATTTGAGTTAGCCCATCGAAAAAATTTGCACGCTACACCTTGGAGAGGAGCCATTGCATTTCTTCCTCATCACCAGCCAAGAATAATATGATGAGGCTCAATAAGAGCGATCATGTGAAAGGAAGGCTAGATTTTGATGGTTCTGATGCGATAGTGAACTTGTGATAAATCAAATGCTCATGAGAATTCAACATCTGCGTCTGAAAAGGAAACAAAAATTTTCGATATGGATTTGCCTGATTTAGATGCCTTTGGAGAAAATTTCTCGTTCTCTGAGCTGTTAGTTGATTTGGATCTTGGCTTTGAAGGAATTGTCTGTCCTTGCGAGCCAACCTCAGGTCTACCTGTGGACACTGTTTCGGGGTATTGGTCCCTTCGTTTATATTGCATGTTCTGTGGACAAATGGTTTTCCACTACCTCACTACCATCAGTGTCTTATGCTTTGTTATATGTATAATTTACAGGTCATCTCCTGAATCAAGGGATGGTAATTTAGCAGCTGATCAAGTCTTTTCAGAGTATTCATCAACTATGACAGAATTGATTTCAGGGAACGACATGAATACTCAAGGTGATGACATGAAAATCAAGTGGACATGGTTCCATCCAATGTATGACTATATATTTATCTTGTAAGTTCTGTTGTTGCAGGCCCAGATTCTTTGACTGCAGTGAAGTCCATAACAAAATGTACAAGAATTTTAAGCCCTGGTAAATTCATCAATCCCCACCTCTCTTTCTTTCTCTCTCTTGCTGGGTGGAATTTGTTATGATCTACTTTGGTATGCTTCCTCATTTGTGTTTTTCTGAAACTGCAGCAAAAAAATGCAGGCAACAGAATTGTTTGGCATGAAACTGACTGATTTGAAGACTAAGATGACTACTAGGGTTTATATGGTACCCGTACAGCACTTACTGCTCGAGCTTAACCATGTTCATTGTTCTATACAATTTCTAAGTTTTATTTCAGTTTCTTACCAGCATTAGACATTTCTTAGTTTAAATGTGGGTTAGTAATATTCTATCTCTGTATGCTCACAAAATTTTAGTTGAAAATCAGGGTGAAACATAATAGCTGAAGTATTCTAGAACAATTACTTGTCTATGTTGAATATAGAATCTTTTTCTTCAGTCAGTCCTATATCCATTGAATATCTTTTATACATTTCTGAGAAATGTTACTGATAATTGACAATGGAGTGTTGAAGTTCCTTGAACATTTTCTTTATTAAAATTTCTTAATATCCTTATTGCTTGGACCATAATCAGGTAATGACCACGTGTGATCTTACTGCTTGGACTTGCTCATACAACCAGAGTAGAAAATTAGGACTAAAATATCTTTTCTCAACCCAGGAACTGCAGTAGTTTCTCTACTTCATCTGGGCTCCCAACGAAAATTGGTGCACGTTGGTGTATCTGCCAAAAAAACATACAGAAAAAAAATTAAATGTTAGTGGCTGTTGGAGGCGTGCATTCTTTTTAGTGGGTTAGGAGACATTTCTACTATTTCTGCTGTCAAATTAGAGCTCTTGATCAGGTGAGTATATTAGCTGCTGCAGCACTATTCTCACACATGTTCTCAACATCTTGAACAATTTCTCTCTAGTTTCGCCAAACTACCAATTACCTGCACAATGTAAAAGGTGAAACATTTCTGAAATGATTACCTCTAGTGGTTTGATGTCCAGTATTCTCTGATGACCATCTGTTGCTCTTCCTCCTGCTTGTTCAACCAGATAGCTCATTGGTGCACACTCATACAAGAGCCTTAGGTTTCCATTTTTGCTGTTCTTGTTCTTGGGGTTTCCATAGATGCCACCATAGAGCAGCATTCTATGAATTTCCCCTACAAGACAGCCTATGTAACGGCCAGAATAGGGCTTGCCATTGGAGCCAGGCTGCCTAAGGTGGTCAAGGTATTTCTTCAGTTTATCATCCCACAGTTCATAATTTCCTTCATTGAATGAGTAGATTTTACCTGATTTTGGTATTTTGATATTCTCATGAGTTAAAACAAATTCTCCATATGAAGGATCCAAGGTGAATGCAAACACCCCTTTTCCTATTGAAATTGTGAAGACTACTGAGCTTGAATACAAGCAATACCCAGCAGCCAATAAGTTGCTTCCTGGTTGGCATACATTGATGATGCACCTCTGTTCTGCTTGATTAAGCTGTGTATTGTTTTTAAGAGTGTTGAGCGATTAGATAGAGAAGAATACTAATATTAGCATGTATTATTATACGGATCTCTTAAATCTTAAAGAAATGCAAAGCACATTGGGATTTTGGATGTGAAAATGAGTGTCATTTTAAAAATGATGTCCCTGTTATCTAGCTGTAACTTGAAGGATCAAATCTTACCCCTTCTGTACAGTATTGGAATTTAAATCTTTGCTCCAAAATATAGTATCTAATTGATTAAGAAACTATAGAAAATGAGAGTATAGTCTGATTCAAGAGAAAAATGTTTTCTTTTTAGGGGTATATGAGGACAAAACTGAAGAGAATGCAAATGAGAGAATTACCGTAGAATCATTGTCAATGTCAAGGAGGCATAGCTTGTCAGGTCCATAGATGCCAAAGATGGATCCAGTAGTCAACGCAGTGTCGATGTTGGCTGATCCATCGATAGGATCAAAGACAACAGTGTAGTTTCCAGAGTAAGTTTCTTCAACTGCAACCGGTACATCTTCTTCCTCTGATGCTATAATTCCAGTGCGCCCACTTGATCTTAGGCAATTGCAGAAAACCTATGACACAGTGAAGGGTTAACTGCCAAACCAACAAATGCTCAATACAACGGTGATAACGATGACATGGTATTTATTACCTTCTAACAGAATTACCCAGACTGAAAATTTATATTTTTGATTGATGGTGATGATAATCTTGATTCTTGAGCCATCATAAGAACTAATTACGAGAAGAAAAATGAGCGACCCATGGGATTTATGAGACAAAAGTAAATATAAAAGTTAAAAACAAACCTCATTGGAGATAACATCAAGCTTCTTTTGATCTTCACCTTGAATGTTGATGGTTCCCTGAGCTCCGGTGAGACTGATAATGCTTGATCTCTGGAGCAAAGAAGAAATCTGCTTACACGCCAATGAGATGCTTGAGAGCACAATAGTGAGCTCTGCATCTATGTTACCTGCTTGTTCTTGCTTCAAAAGCCATGTTGTCAGGTTCTCAATTTTGAAATGGGTCTTCTTATATTTGATATCATTCTGCACTGCCGGCGAGGTTGATTCCACTGCTTTGCATCGAATTCTGGTTGGAAATCCGCCGCCGAAAGTTCTTTTATTGTGGTTGTGGAGATGAAAAGGAGAAAGAAGAGATATGGAACGACGAGAACTTGAGAAGAGGATGCGCCAAGATGGTGTTGAAATTGCTTGAACCATTCTTGTCTGATGAGTCTTTCCCTTTCTCTCTCTCCCCACCTATATATGCTTATCTTTCTGTGTGAAAAATGTGTGATCCTGATTTGCTGTATGGTGAAATTAAAGGTGATTTAACTGAAACCCATGAATGGAAATGCCGGCTTCGACCCACTTGGACCACTTTTAAGTCAAGTTGCTCCAATGCCACTTTGGCCCTGACCATTTGTGACCTCTGAAAGTCTGAATACAACTTGTGTTGCAACGTTAGAGGATAACTTTAATATCTGATAAAATCGTCACGGTTTCTCTTTGATATGTAGCAACTCTTGCAGTAATTTTTCTTTTTTTGATTGTGTCTATGGCAACCCGAATCGAATTTGTGACATTGGCGCGGTTTGGGAACCCTTCCCAATCGGTGCCATTATCCCATAAGAAGAGGTGAAACCAATGGATTAAGTCCACAGTCACAAATGTTAAAATGATAGTTTTTTATTGTGCCAATTCTTTATTGCGACTGTTTTTTTTTTGGTTTCAATCGGTTATTTTGCAATCTCAAAATTTTTGTATGTTTCTTACTTCATTACACGCTGATTTCAAAACAAATAATTTCTTGAATAATATCTGGTTTATGTTAATTTAGGAGAGATTTCAGGTGTTCTTGAAATGCGTATGTACCATTGTTACATATATGCTATGGCATACTCATCAAATCCTCAGCAAAAGTTTTCCTTAAAATTTCGGTTTCAATCTGCATTAGTCTGGCACAGACCTTGCAGTATTTCAACCAAGCAAGGAAAGAAAAGAATTTCATGCCAGTACAGAACAGTAATGACTTTCTTCCTTTATCATTGCAATTTAAGTGTATTTCTTGAGAAATTGCCATGAAGCATTTATCTTCATAAACAAAATTTTTCTTTTTTTCTTTTTTTACTTTTGCATCTTAATCAAGCTAAATACTTCTCCAATTTGTCCACCTCCTCCACACTTCCAATGTAAAGCGGAACACGCTGATGTATCTGTTGAAAAAGAACAAAGAGCAATTTGGTCACCTAATTTACCACAAAAAGAGTTCCATAAACCCCATAGTAGTTAAATAGTAGTAATAGTTCTCACCTCAACTGGTGTGATGTCAAGTACTCTTTGATGTCCATCTGATCCTTTGCCACCAGCTTGTTCAACTATAAAGCTCATTGGTGCACACTCATACAAGAGCCTCAGCTTCCCATTCTTGCTTTTTTTGTCTCTTGGATAACCGTAGATTCCACCATATAACAGTGTTCGATGAAAGTCCCCAACCAAACTACCAATGTATCGAGCAGAATAAGGCTTGCCTGGGTCCTTAAGGTCATCGATGTACTTTTTCAGCTTGTCATCCCACAATTGGTAATTCCCTTCATTGAATGCGTAAATCTTTCCTGCTTTTGGTATCTGGATGTTTTCTTGAGTCAAAACGAATTCACCATACATGGGGTCCAAGGTGAATGCAAACACTCCTTTTCCAATAGTGAGCACAAAGATCACAGAGCTTGAGTACATACAATAGCCAGCAGCAAGTAGGTTGCTCCCTGGCTGGCACACACTCACAATACACCTTAAGTTCTGCATTGTCAAGCTGCAATATTTCATGTATCAAACAGTTAATAACTTTGTGAAACATCCCAAGTACTCCCCACTGAAGTTCTTTATATTAGTATTGGTTTTCTAAATTGCAACCGCAAAAACTAGGGTTTGGAAAATTGAAGTAGAGAAACATTAGACTTTACAGTGGAGTCATCGCTAATGTCTGCAAGGCACTCATCATTGGGGCTGTATATTCCAAAGATGGATCCAGTGGAGACTGCAGCATCAATGTTGGATGATCCATCAAGTGGGTCGAAAACTACAATGTAGTTCCCAGAGTAACTCTCTTCTACTGCAACCGGTACATCCTCTTCCTCTGATGCTATAATTCCTGTCCTTCCACTTGATCTCAAGCAGATAGAGAACACCTGCAACCACAATATAATGAGTTTCTGCTGTGCCTAACAAAGTTAACATAGCTGGGCTCTCATTGCCACTGTCTCAAATGGGTCAAGCTGTTCTAGGAAAAAATATAATAATGAAATTCTTGAGTGTCTAAAAAAATGTGTTAGGATATTCACATGTGAGTTATTCCACATAAAAAAAAAGAATCGTGTGATCTCCCGTGTGTGAAGTACTCCCAACTTTAACAAGTGGTATCAGAACCTGGTTCAAGTTGGTCACGATCATGTGACTCCCACGACGTTGACCCGTGGTTGAGTCTTTAAATGAGAAGTGTTTGTGAGCCCATGGTTTCTTGGAAGATTTTCATGTGTGCCTTGTGATACAGACTACCATGTGAAGGCTCTCATGACTTACCTCTCCCCATGGTTAAGTTTGGTTTGGTTTATCCTATTGATCTCGTGATCCTTGGTTCTATTCAAGAGAGATTTTGGTATATAACTCACACGTGAGGCGGAGATTTATTAGGATATTCACATGTGAGTTATCCCACATTAGAAAAAAATTAAAATAAAAGTGGATTGTATACATGGTTTTGAGCCCAAGACTCATGAGCTTAAGCTTTTTAGTCATATTAGTGCTTATCTATGTATATCAAGCATGTTTTCGTGTGATCTCCCGTACAAAATGGAATCCTTGCAATTGGGCGATTATAACAAGGTAATAACTAGTACTGAGAACGGGTTGATTCCATTAGAGGTTCTTAAAGTTTTAACAAATTACATTTAAATCAATGAAGTTTTATTTTATTTGAACAATTTATTCTTTGAACTTTCAAATTGTGGCAATTTGATCCTTTAGCTTGCTATAAAGTACTTTTACCCTCTGTTGTGACTATGATTGGTATAAGCGAGGAAAAAAAATGAGAAGAAAATAAATATTGATATTTTCTTGACCTAAGCCTTTTACCCAAGTAGTCATCTCGAGGTTATCCATATAGGAGACTTGGGTTCAATTCCCCTTCCCGTCAATTTATAAAAAGAGAAATGAAAGATTGATATTTTCTCAATATCCTTTATAGAGAGGATGGAAAAGTAAAAAAAATAAAAGGGAAAAAACAAATTAGTTCACTTTAATTTTCACTCCAATTGAGAGGAAAGGGTAATTCCATTTTCTTTCATCCCATATTTTTCTCCTACCGATAAGCAAAAAAGTGCTTTCATATTCCTTTTTTTTCCATATTCTATGATACGGGCTTACATTAATTGAGACTTATTAGGTTATGTTACAAAATGGACTAAGAATTGGATTATTAAGGGAGACATAAAGTGAGCCCAATAGAATAATCTATTTATAGTGGGTTTAATACTCTAATGTATCTAATATGGGCTAGCTAGTGTAGGCTATTGGATTACTATATAAAATATAAGCTAAGTCCCTTTCTATTCTCAACCCTAAGAACAGATTTGGAAATGCTTCCTCCATTGAGAGCTAGTGTGCTAAAGGAGAACCAAAGAGGGAAGTAACTATTGCTTACCTAAGGATTAATTCCTAGGCTTGATTAAAGATTTCGCTGCATTATCAACCATGAATCCTAAGCAAGGTAAGTGTTATTTCTATCTATTGTTTATTAGGTGTTTTATACTCATCTATGGTGATTCAACAAGATTAGGGATATTAATTTAAAACCCTACATGTAGTATCAGAACCACCATAAATTGGGTCTAAAACCCTGATTAAGGTTTCAATCTTAGATTGAATAAATATTGATAGAAAGCATGTTAGGGTTTTGTGATTCTAGCAATAAAGGAATTATGTTGATCAATTCACATGATAATGGATGCTAATATTAGATTTTATTGCATAAACATGTGAATTGATCATGTGTTTGTAGAAGCATGTTTTAGGGTTTTTTATTGTGTTGATTCAATTGAAATATAGCTATATATTTGCTTAGATTAAGGTTATTTGTTAAATCAATAGTGTTTATAAGGATTAAACAAAATAAAGTAACAATTAAAACCCTTAAATATTGTTTGGATATAAAGAAAATTGATTTTAGGAGTGAAAAAGGTGTGAAAATAGAGTGCAAATTATCAGGTGTTGGGTTCATAGTCAACTGTACTTGTAGATAGTTGACTGTGCTAAGGGAAAATAAGGGTAAAAACTTTCGACAGTTGACTTTGATTGCCATAATCGACTGTCATAAAGACAAAAAGTTTCAACAGTCGACTGTGGTTTACTAAAGTTGATTGTCATAAGAACAAAAAGTTTTCACAGTCGGTTATAGCCTACCCAGATTCGACTATGGATTTGCCCTATTTTTCACATAAAGTGCCCTGAATCACATCCATATCAACTCAATTCCATTTCTAATGAAAAATGACTTGTCCACATGTTGCACCACGAGAACGTAGGGTCTACCGTGGGGGTTGGAGCTTATCATTAATCATTGGATCCCACCGACCGGGGGCATTTCCCCTTAGCAACCCCCATCAGAGAGTTTCCTTGAACCCTGTATTCTGGGAGGTGAGCATTGTTCATACCCCAAAAGTTGTTAACAGTGTAATTAGCATGAAATATGAATTTAGAAACAAAATAAGCCCATTGTCTTCAAGACTAAAATCATGTCATATTGTTTTGGTGTGGGTAATATAATGTATATCTCAGTATGAGAGAGTTTCATGAGTTTAGTTGAAATGTAGTTGCCAAAGTGGCATTTTCAATTAGATTTGTGGGATGTCTCTGATTTTGGAATATAGTCATTCACCCAAAGGTGGTGATTATGTATTGGAATTAAGAGGGTCACATGGGAAGCATATGGTTGAGATGTGACTGACCCAAGTTGTCTAAACACCCAAAGGTGGTAGATTTGCGAAGGTTAGAATAGATTCTCATGTCCGTTACTATGTGGAGGGTTTCATAATAGCATGTCATGAATTCTATTCAAAGGTGTTTACATGATGATATGTATAAGCTCTTATGAGGATGTACTCATTTATGGTTTTGGAGTACATTATTATGCCACAATTTGCTAATAAAATTGCATTATTTAACTAAATAAGTCACATTTCAATATAAAGTCACCTTTTACTATCAAGAAGAAATAAGATAACCTTTGAAATTCTAAAAATTCTAACTGGTTAGAATTTCACAAAGTTGAAAAGTTCATGTAGAGTTTGTCATTGAGATTACAAATATAGACTTGATTTTATAGCTTTTAAACATGTGAGGTGAAGGCAAACACATGCAAGCAAGTAAATGGATAGAAAAAAGGGTCATTGTCCGAGATGGGAAGTTTCTATGGTTTGCTTAAAAAAAGGTAAGCTTGCCTTATAACTTCGGAAGGCTTAGATACCCCGTGGCTAGAAGGATGCTATCATGCTTCTCTAGTGGCTTGAAAAGTGGACCACAAGAGTACATACACATTTGGTAAACCTTCGTTACATGGACAAGAACCAAAGGAAACTTATCCCACACCAAGGGCTGACGATAAGCAAATGAAGGCCACACCAGAAACCAAGAGGAAATGAGCCACCCAATTTACTTTGTAGAGAGCAAAGGGTAAGTGCTAGTATGCAAAATGAAGTCTGAAATAATAACTCAAATTAATATTTCAAAAGATTTCCAAAAAACACTTTAAGGTTAAATCTCCCCAATGGAGTCGCCAACTGTAGGTACTGCTCTTTTTCGGCTAAGACCTATGCATCCAACTCATTACCCAAGGCCACTCCCCTTAAAGAAGGTTAATATAACGAGAGTGCAGATTACGATGAGTAGACATATGGAGGCTCAAATCCTTTGTAAGTAGTAAGGAGGCTCCCATGATGGATGTGCTTTTAATGTATTAGACAAGAGACCGTTTGTCATCCAAGCGCAAAGCAAGGATGATGGGTAAGGAGCTGCCATTTGACCTTGAAAGGAGTTAAATCCCTTGTCATTGGTCTACGTGAAAAATTCCGAAGCTCAGGAGATTTGGGTGCAAAAGAGTGAGGATTTAAAACTCTCTCTTGCCTAGACCGAAGCCCCCTTGTGCTTCAAGGGAATTAATTAAAATTTTAATTCATCTATTATTATCATACACTACTAATAAAACCAAGCACACATTTTTCAATTTTTATTCAAACAAAGAAACACCTAATATTAACTTTAAAGTAATGCGGTAAAAGTACGTATATAAAAAAATAAATTTCTTTGACTACGAAGAAAAAAAAATGTTAAAACTACTCACAAAGTATAGATGAGAAGTAAATTAGAGTGCGTGCGTTTAAACTAAGTGGATTAATTATGTAAGTTAAACTAGATGAATTAAACTTGAAGACTAAATTGAATGAATTAAACTAAGCTACTTTAAACTAGACGAGTTAAAAAAATAGAAATTAAGCTAAATAGATTTATACTAAACGATCTTAAAGATGAGATTCAAAATAACTAGTAACTAGAAACATTTTTAATGGGCCAAAGGGGCCCAAAATTAACAAGGACCAAAGGAGCTCAAAATTCTTCTTAAAGAATTAAAGTTCACATGTAATTAATGACAACTTAAAATAAAACATCTAACTTAGAGAACATAAAAAATCGTAAGGTACTAAACTAAAGGAAAAACCTTTAAAACTATCGTTAATATAACATTGCATTTAATGGGGAGACTACATTATGACTAGTAAGTAACTAAAGAAAGTCATATAACTAGTTAAAAATAAAATGCTAAGAAACTAGTAAGTACCTTGAGACGAAACTTTTAAATTGAGCCAAATTAATCGAGTCTATTTTTGAGGGGGTTTAAACACACGAATCATGCCAACAATTTATTTTGAAAAAAGTAGAAGCTTAACCAACCATTTTGGGTAAGGAATTCCATGCGCAAGGTTTGTCCTCAGATATCCTTGTGCTCTTGTGGAGTTAGTGAAGTTGGAAGAATGATTCCAATGAAGATTAGAAGATCAAAAAACAAACAGTGGTAAAAAATAATGAAGAACTCTCACTAGTTCTTCTTTTGTGTTTAACTCTTTACTCTTTTCTCACATTTCTTGAACACTCTCTTCTCTTTTGTTATATTCCTCTCTTTGATCTTCCTACTCTTCTCTCTTTTTATCTCTTTTCTCACTTCTTTCTTTCTCTCTAAACTTTCTCTCTTTTTTTGCATTACTTTGCTTTAGTGTTGTGTTGGTTTCTTTGTGTTAGTAAAAGGGGGTATTTATAGGAAGAGTGAGGGCTGGACAAAAGATTAAAAAAGAAAAATAATGGGTGAAAAAAAGGTGTATGGCTGGTCATATAGAGAAGGGGAAAAGTAGTTTCAACTTTCAAGATGAAAAATGTGTTTCACTTTTAGGATGTAAAGGTGGGGCTAGAGAAGTGAGGTGTGGTAAACTAAGCGATAAGTGAGGGGAAAAATATTTTTAAGTGGCTGGACATGGGGAAGATGGAGAGGTTTCTTTGAGGTGAAAAAAAGTGAAGAAAAAGGTTTGCAAAAAGGTGAACAAGAAAGTACATTTTGGAGTGTTTTTAATAAAGCAAAAGCAAAAGAAAAAAAGGTGAGGAGAAACTCTCCTTGCAATGGATGACCAAATGGGGTGGAAAAGACACAATTTTCTTTGGTTTTTTATACATAATAAGGTGGAAAAGCTTAGGGAAAAAAAAAGTGCAATTACAAAGCAAAACAAATGAGAAAAATGCCTCAAATTCTAAAAAAAACTATTGTTTTTTAGGTGCTGTTTTTGGGGCATAAAATGTGATTTTTTGGGTAGAAAAAGATATTATTTAAAATTTAAGAAAATGGTGGAAGATTAATAAGGTAATTCTCAATTAACTAAGCAAAAAGAGAAGAAGAGAAACTCCTTTTTGGTACACATGGCTGTCCAAAGAGGGAGAAAAATCAACTGCTTTATAAGTGCATTGTTGTTACTTTTTAGGTGAAAAAAGTCTTATTTTGTGTGGGGAAAAGGTAGCATTTGGTAAAAAAGAATATAAAGGAATCTATGAGGGAGATGTTAGTTCAAAAAGTGAAAAGAAAGAGTGAAAATTCCCCATTATGGCCAGCCACATAGGGAGAGGAGAGAGACATCTTTATAAAAAAGTAAATTTTAGTTTGAGAAAAGTGAACCAATCAAAGAGTGCCAAGTTGAGGGTGAAATTGAAAGTTTATCATTAAAAATTAAAAGTATTATTGGGCTTGAAATTTGGGCCAAAAGTATTTGGGCTTAGGAAACATCAATGCGCTTTAGTGAGTTTTGGATTGGGTCGAAGTTTAAATGAAGACTTTTGTCTTCGATTAGTTGGATCAAATAAGGTCCAATTGACTTAAACCCAAAGTGAATTAAATGGGTTGAAGAAAAGGGTCTTGCAATTGCTCCTACTCCCTAATTAAATCCATAGTTCCTCATTTACCAAGTCCGAGCACATTAGGATCAAAAGTTCATCATAAAAACCCGCACGTGGTTCGCTAAATTTTTTTGGAACGAAATTAGGTGTCTACAGTTGTGAAAAGGTTGAAGCAACACCATTGAAGTTTTTTGTTTGTATTTGGTTTGAGCAAAACCATTAAAGTCGCTTGTTCGTGTTAGTGAAACCTTTCAGGAAGGGCATTGAAGAGAAGTGAATTTAGGGTCGGATGTGATTTCGATATTTTCGAGCTATTATAAATTAAGTTTGCATATCTTTGACTCTATCTCCTTAATTACCTCCCTAGAATTATTTATTGTTCAAGTAAATGAGATTGATTGCTTAATTATTTTATAATTCAATTATCTCTTCTATATTAAGCAATAAACTCTCTCATATTTATTCCATTCATTTAGAAAGATTGATTTAATTTAATTTCGCATATATTTTTATCAATCTAATATTTGAGATTTCAAAAGATTTAAAAAATAAAATAAAATTAATACCCAATTCACCCCTCTCTTGGGTATTTCCATAATATATTTTGGACCAACAATTGATATCAGAGCAAAGTGCTATTTGTTTTATGCTTAAATTCCTAGAGTTAATCTTTTGGAAACCATGTTTTTAGAAGGAAGAGATCCTACCAGTTTTCTTCTCCATGTCACAAACTCCACCCATTGAAAAACTAAAATGAAGATTTTTATTGAAGCTTATGATATTAATGCATGGTACTTCATTTTCGAAGATTTCAAAAATGAAACTGATTTGGATGTAAATGATTGTAAATTGATTCAACTAAATACTAAAGTTATGAACATGCTTTATAGTTCTATTGATCAAAATTAAATTGATCAAATTTCCTCATGTAAGACCGCAAAAGAAATTTGAGATTTATTGAAGGTCATACATGGAGGAAATAAGCAAGAAAACAATTTCAAAATGAAAAATCTTGTTCATGAACCCATTGGCAAAAATAGTGAAAAGGGAAAATTATGTTTATTCAATTTCCAAAACAAGATGCTAAGAAAATATTTGAGAAATTCTGTCCATGAGGTATGTGAAGTTTTTCAATTCAAAATTTTGTTATTAGCATTTGGTTTGAGAATATGGGTTGATTTCTAATTTTATCTTTAAAATAATTAGTTTATCCTAATATATAAAAATCTTTTACTCTAATTCATTGAAATTTTCTTATCACAATGATTTATGACTTAAATGTGCTTTAATATAGCATCCTTGCTGAAGAAAAGAATAATTGAAATATGGCAATCACACTCCTCATTTAGGTAAAAAAATGCTTTATGAATATTTTTGATGATATACCTTATTTGAAATCATAATGCAATTATTTAGGAGGAGAAGTTTGGTAATCTTGATACATTAAAAAAAAAAACTTTTGTTAGAATGTTTTTTAATTATTTAGATGAATTATTTCTATTGAAGAAAGAAGGTGATCTTCACGTAAATTTTGAAATATATCAAGAAAATTTACTTAATTATTTTTAGCATCCATTCCATTGTGTCTCTATCTCAAGAATCATAGATTTTTAATACTCTTCTGATCTCAAATGAAATATAAAATAAATATTCTTATTTATGATTTGGTATGCTTTTTCTAAAAAAGTAAAATTTGGACACATTTTCTAGTGGATTTAATTTTTATGATGCTAAAATTGATAAAAAAATTTAATTTTCAAAATAATTGGTTAAATGTTTTAAAAACTATTGTGTGGTCTATTCATGAAAATTTCAAACC
Organism: Bretschneidera sinensis; assembly: GCA_023935145.1. NCBI lineage: Eukaryota > Viridiplantae > Streptophyta > Magnoliopsida > Brassicales > Akaniaceae > Bretschneidera > Bretschneidera sinensis. Next base: position 66,354,190 of record CM043700.1, on the reverse strand, counting down.
ATTCAAAATTAATTTTGAATCAATTAATGACCCTAAATCATCAATCTTAAAAAATTTATTGGTTGATCAACTTGAGGAACATTAGCTTTTAGTATAAGCTTATGCCTTTTTATGATCATTTTGAATATCAATTGCGAGCTTTGATAAAACTTTTAGTTGATCTAAAACAAGCCTACAATTCTCACACATCATCAACCATCAAGCTTTCAATATGATAATTTTGGAAAAGTACTTTCAACAAAACTATTTTGAGGATTGATTACACTTTTGAAGAAGTACTTTGTTTTTTTTAACCTTTTAATAAATTTATGATTTGTTGTGGCTGCTTATATATGTACCTTAATCTCTCTTTATGCTTGCATATGTTTAACATGAATTATTTATAAATGCATACTTAAACAAAACATGTCCTTATATCCCTTCCGTTGAATGCAAAAGTTAAGGAGAAACTCCATTCCCTTCTATGATAAAAAGAGAGAAATCATATGAGTTGAGTTATGAGCTATTTAAGTTGATCATTGCTATTACTTGAATTGAATGTTCTGAATTGTTTTGTGTTGGAAGAAAATATCCTAAAAATAGAGGAAATTCTATCAAATTTTCCTTAGAAATCTAACATATTCTTGAAGTGTTTGAAAAGTACTTAGTATTACTTATGTTTTTGTTCATCTACTAATGGAGTTTCTTGAGTCTATCAAATTTATTTATTTTTTATTCAGGTTCATTCTTCTCATTATTCAGATCTTAAATAATTTTTGATGACTAATAGCAATGAGAAGAATGATAAGAAATTTATACTCATAATATATATTAAAGGGGAAAGTATGGTACAAATCCCTATCTCATACTCTTTAATTTTTTAAACATAACTTTGATAAATTCTCTTTTATTTGAAATTGGATAAATCAAGTGATGAGCTTGAATTTAGATTTGAGAATTATCTTTGAGTTATTTATTTATCAAGCATGAGCTAAATATGAAAATTTTAATTATATATGCTTGAGTTTGAAAATAATGATTATCCTTGCATTGAATTAACAATCATCTATTTATTGAATCTAACCTACCCTGAAAATAGTCTTTGATTAATAATTGAAAATTATATTTTGGTGCATATATTCAAGGGGAGTAAGCAAAAAAAAAAAATTTCTTCTTAAGGCTTGTTAAGTTTTCCCATTTTTTTTTATCCTTTCTTTAAAATAGTTACTTTATACTTTTTAAAGTTGAGAAAAATCTAATTTCTTGGTAAAAGAGAAACTTTTAGTAAAATTATTTTACTCAAATGGATTTAAATAATTTGATGAGTTCTTTTTTATATGTTTTGAATTTGAATATTATATCTTGGGAATTTTATCTATCTTTGACCTATTGGTAAATCAAGCAATGAGTTCAAATTCTTGCCCTTTATTGATCAAGTGTAAGATAATTTAAGCATTAAGCTTATTTTGAATATTGAATTTTTATAATGCTTGAGAATTATCTTAGATCATGTAGATCTTGAATTAATACTTTTTTTTTTAAAGTTTCCTATACTTGTTTTTTCTCTATGTGCAAAGGGAAATATTGAAAAAAAGGAAATCTTGTCCTATTTTCTGTAAAATTCCAGCACTTAGTCTTTTGAACTGAACTTTTTCAAAAGCTTTATATTGCTTGATATCTTGTAAAACAATTCTTTTTGAACATGTTTCATCAAAATATTTTCATAAGCATATTTAGAGGGGGGCCTTATCCGAAATTAACCATTTTTTATAATGAAAAAAATTGGGAGAAAAATAAAAAAAACTAGAGATCTTGTTAGAGATCTTATTCTTGACATTAGAGATCTTGTTAGAGACCTTATTCTTGATTTAACATATATATCTTGAATTCATATGGAAAATACATTGATATATATGCATTTATTGAAAGACAATTAAAATTGATATATATTGCTTTGAAAAGTGTTTCTATTATGTTTGATTTTCTGAATGAGGTTAATAGACAGAAAAACAAGGGAGATTATGTTATAATTTTTGCAAAATTCTAATCCCGTCATTTCTTTTCAATTTATCTTCTTTGATTCATGATTAAGATTTTTGTCACTATTAAAAAGGGAGAGATCATTGACCAAGTGTCTATTAACCTTGAATGATTTTGATAGTAAAAAAAAATCTTAATTAAGCACTAATGAATATTACTTAAGTGATAAAAACTGTTAATAATGCTTCTACCTCAAAGGAGATCAAGATTGTAGAAATTAGTGAATCAAAGTTGATGACCTCAAAAGTCAAAAAGCTCTAAAAAAATCAAATTCAAAGAGAACAATTGAAATGAAACTTCAAAGACAAAATATCCAAATCATAGGTTTGAATCCTAAGATACACTTTGTAAGCATTTCACTTTGTAGGAGCTAAATAAGTTGCATTGCATTACCTAGCCTTAATTAATTGAAGATATAAAATCTCTAGGTGAAGTTATTAAATACAAATATTCAATTCTTAGGGCTCAATGCTTAACATGCTCTAACTGAACTTAAGAAGAATTTATGTTGCACACACATTATACTTAAATTTGTAATATGATTTGTCATCATCAAAAAAGCCCCAATCAAGAAATCGATTAAATTAATTTTGATGATAACAAAACATCCTTAAAGTGTTTTACTTGTGTGTTGAATGTGCAAAAAAGTTTGATACAATTGGTAGATTTTTTGGAATTCAAAAAAAAAATGAAGAAAATTGATGCTGAAAACACTGTTTATCCTGAAAACATTGTAGCAGTGCACTAAAAAATTACACGGTCGACTGTGAATAGTGATAATCGACTGTGAGCTCCAAAAATCAGTTTTCTGCATCAATTCTGAAGGATAGTCCACTGCCACGATTTGACAGTCGCCTAGGCAAGTTGCAATGACTATATTTTTGAATTTAAACTCAACGAAAAAGCTACAAACTTGTCTCTAACGGCTCTATTTTTTTCTCTAATGGCTAGAAGACTTCAAGACACTATAAATAGAGCCTCAAGGGTCATTTGGAAGATAAAAGAAACATTCTACAACAAAGGATTAAAGTAAAATATTCATTCTCTTCTTCTTGAGCCAAAAACTCCTTTGTTAAACTATAAGCTTTTGAAAGAGAAAATATTGATTTGTAATCTTCATTGAGATATCTCTCTCCTGTCTATTTCTTTCAAACTTTCCATTCATCATCTTGTTAAAGAGTTGGTGTAATTCTTGTGAGAGTTTGTAAGTGAGCTTGTGAGTGTTGGGTCTATCCACTTGGGTAGCAAAATTAGGACTCTTGTGAAAAGGTTGAAGCGACACCCTTGAAGTTGCTTGTTTGTATTCGGTTTGAGCAACACCATTGAAGTTACTTGTTCGTGTTAGGGAAACCTTAAAGCAGGAGCCTTTAAGAGAAGTGGGTGTAGGGTCAGATGTGATTCTGATATTGCCAAATCACTATAAATTGAGTTTGCATCTCTGTAACTCTATCTCTTTATTACTTGCATAATTACTTGCCTAGAATTATTTATTGTTCAAGTAAATGAGATTGGTTGCTTAATTTTTTTTTTATAATTCAATTAGTTCTTCTATATTAAGCAATAAACTCTCTAATTTTTGTGTTAGTCTCTTAGAAAGATCGATTTAATTTAATTCCATATATATTTTGATCAATATAATATTTGATATTGAAAAAAAATTCTTTTAAAAAAATTAATACCCAATTCACCCCCTCTTAGGTATTGCCATAGTATATTTTGGACCAACAAGCTATTTACATCTTTTGGTGATGTATTTGGGATATTATGCTGACAATGATCATTAGATACAAATTCCATTATATACAGTTTATCATTCAATTTATATATTACTGTTGTATTTAGCTTATGAATGCTTTATATGTTTGTATTGTCATTTGCATATATCCATTAGAAGTCTTAAAATGTGTGTTAATTTTAAGCAAAGGCTGGGGCATTTTGTTAATTGTCTTAAGTGTTTGTTATATCACATAAAGTATATATTGAGATAATAAAGATAAGACATACAAGTTTTGTTGAAAAACATAAAAGATTTTCTCTAGCTTGCTTGTGCTGCTTAAAGTGAAGAAAATAGAAAGTGACTGACAAGGGTAAAACAACATATAAAGACCACTTTGTGCATATTGTTTCCTTGCCAAACTACCATATTGGATCCATGTCGTGGAGTTTGTTAGTCATGTGACCATGGAAGGTCCTGTGTTGCTTAAAAAATGCAGTTACCCGCTATGATTTGGTTTTGAGGACTCCATTGTACTAGAATGACACTTGGAGTAGTCTCTAGACCAATGTTTTAAAATTGTGTACATAAAATTTTATAGTTATCCTAGTATGAGAGTCGTTTTTGAAAAGTTCATGTTTTCAAAATTAACCATAATTCTTTGTGGCCACCACATAGTTATTTAATTAAATAGCACGCTTCTCCAGTGTCTGGAGTGTGGGGGGTCATGCATTTCGAGGTTTAGGGTCCAAGGCATGCCCACCAAAGGTGGTTGAGGTCCAAGCCAGTTTCTCGGCTACAAAAGAAAACCACAATTAATGTCACCCAAGTGGGAGAATGTTAGAATTATTCCATTACGTGGGCTTACATTAATTGGGACTTATTGAGTTTTGTTACAAAAGAGGCTAAGTATTGGTATAATAAGGGAGATATAAAATGAGCCCAATAAGATAATCTATTTACAGTGGGCTTAATACTCTAACGTGTCTAATATGGGCTAGTTAATGTAGGCCATAGTAGAACTTTGGACCTTTGATGGACGGACAATTGGATTATTATATAAAGAATAAGTTAGGTCACCCCTCATATTCTCAACACTAAGAACACTTTGGGAAAAACTTGCTCCATAAAGAGCTAGTGTGCTAAAAGAGAACCAATGAGGGGAACTATTTATTGCTTACCTAAGGATTGATTCTTAGGCTTGATCAAAGATTCCGATGCGTCAACAACCATAGATCCTAAGCAAAGTATTTGTTATTTCTATATATTGTTTATTAGGTGTTTTATACTTGTCTATAGCGATTCATTGAGATTAAGGATATTAATTTGAAACTCTACAATTAGTTTATTTTACTTTTCATTCTCCAATCCTTCTACTTTGGGAGGAAAAAGTTAGATAATTTCATTTTATTCCCTCCCACATTTTTCTTCTACCAATAAGCAAAAAAATGCTTTTATATTCTTTTTCTTTCCTCTTCCTCTTCTTTACTCCCATTTTTTCTCTCTACTAATTATAACCTAGATGATATATCCGGAGATTACATTGATCATGAAGTAAATTGTTCAAATTAATTTACCCCACTGAAAACTCAACACAAACTTATCAAGGTCCTAATGTTTTTCCACTAATTCATAAGACCATCATTGTCCAATCAATTTAGTATTCTTTTCCGGCCTTCAATTTGTATATTATCTGTGGTGCATGCATACTAACATTGTTTGTAAATTGTAAAGCACATAGATCAGAAACTAACCTCATTTGAGACAACATCAAGTTTCTTCTGGTCCTCCCCTTGAATATTGACAGCGCCCTGAACTCCAGTCAAGTTGGAGATGCTAGCTCTCTGCACCAAAGAAGCAATCTGCTTGCAAGCCATTGAAATGCTGGAGAGCACAATGGTGAGCTCTGCATCAATAACGCCCGCTTGCTCCTGCTTCAACAACCAGCTTGTCAGTGTCTGAATCTCATACCCACTTTTCTTCTGCGCCTCTGCCTCCAGTGCTGTTCCCACAGCCATGCACTTGACCCCACCACCACTACCACATACATGTCTTCTCTTGACAAAGTTGTTGTTGTTTTTGTAGTCAAAGACGATTAGTTGAAATGGGGAGAGACGAGAGAGCGAGCTCGAGCTCGAGAAGAGGAGCTGTGATGATGATGATGTTGCTACTGCTACAGATGTTGCAGCCATGGTTTCCTTTTAGCTTTCTTGATTATAATCTGCTCCACTTTCTTTTATTTCTTTTTGCTCTGTCACTAGCAGAGAAGAAGCGTCTAGTAGGATTGTGTTTGTGCAGTGATGGTGGGAATGTGAGGTTGTTAACCATTTCTGTTATTTTGGGCCCCACTTATCTTCTTCCTTTAAGAATCCTTTCTTGTGACCATGGTTCGTTGAGGAGGGTGTTTCCAACTTACATGTGGCTCCCTGTTTGGAGTTGGGTCTAGGCTCTGGGCCTTTTGTCAGGCCCGCCTTTGAAATTAATCATCTAACAACCCTAATATATTTTGGGCGTATCCAAAAGTAAATGTGTGTGATTTTGGACCCAACCGACTTGGTCGATGGGCTTCACCTTTGTGTTAGTTCATTTGCTTATTATGTGACTTAGGTAAACAAATGACCCTAACAAATCCTTATGTGACATAACATATTCATTTGCTTATGACTTAAATTATATGCATATTGCTTTTATTGATAGTATTACTTAAGTGTTAAGTGGATCTTTAAATGATAACAGTTAACACAAAGATGTTTAACACTTTGTTTGGTGTGATCATAAATATGGAATTTAGTATATTTTCAAATGAATTGAAAATAAAATTCATTTGTAAATAAATTCACATATCATTTTCAAATAAATTGAAAGTAGAATTTATTTTCAAATGGACTCAAACGAATTTTCATGTTTGTTATGTCTTATTTAAACTGCAAAATTAAAATAAATTTTATTTTTGTAATCAATTAAGAATTCAATTCATTTTTCTAAATTTTATTTGAATATTCACTTCTAACACTTTTCATCTCATTGCCCTTTTTTCTTTTATAGGGCAGTTAATCCTTTAAACTTATGGAGTATCACAAAAATTATAAGCCTCTTCAAATTATTATTTAACACTTTTCATTTTCTTAGGATTTTTTTTTTTTAAAATATCAACATGAAGAGCTTCATGTTTTTTTTCTTCTATGGAAAGTGCGTAAACCGAATTACAAGAAAGAGAGCCAAGCATGACTCATATGGGTCTATTTCTTATTATTACTTATTTTCTCTTTCATTTTAAGAATATTACTTATTTTCAAATTAATAAAGACCTTTTACCATCTTTAAATCAATGAGAGTGAGATGAAATTATACCAGAGATTGGAGAGCTAGAGGACTGGGTTGATTATGGAGTGCCCTTTTGCATTCCTTGAAACTTGAAGCTTGAGCTCTAGAGAGAGCGATAGAGAATTTATAGAGAAATATCCTTAGAAATAAAGAAGAATAATTTTGTCCTACTAATTTTATAGAAGTTCATGTGTAGAGTTCATTTGTAAATTCTATCAATCTTGAAAAAAAAATTGTCCATAGCTTGTCAATTCTATTGGAATTCATTTACAAATAAATTCTATACTTTTAATAGGAAACCAAACATGTGGTCAATTCATTTGCAAATGAATTTTACAACTTAGTAGCAGACTAAACACAATAACTTATAGGATTCAATTGAATTCCATAAAAAGTGTAGAATTCATTTAAACCAAACGAAGTGTAAGAATTAAATAAAACGTATAAGCAATTACAAACGAGAGCAAAAAAAAAAAAACGATGTGTAGCTTATCAATATTTTTAGGTTCAATATGCAAGAATTGACACAAAAATAATTCATCCGAAAATCATCCATAATAAGATTGTAGAACACCCGATATGATATAATTAATCTTATAGCGTACATATTTTGGACTCCATAATGAATCGCACAGCGAAAATCAAAGATCATCATGTAGTCGCACAATAAGAACGTCGAATCTTGAAACGATTAGTAGAAAGAAAATATACTTTTCTTTTTCCTCATTTTCCTCTTGTTAACTAGTTTTTTGATAAGATAAAATAATGTATAGTTATGTTAGGAACAAAATGGGGGAGACCTAGCCATTAACCTTTATATAGTATCCCAAACGGTTGCTCATCAAAACTTTAATGGGCTACTATGGCCCATGCTAGGCAGTCCACACTTAGCACATCTAAAAGAGTTGGGCCCAATTAATGAATCATCTTATATAGGCTCTCTTTAAGTTTTACCAGTACACCAATCACTTAGTGTGTTTTAATAAAACCTAAAATCGACAAATAATGTAAGCCTGCCTTTATAGAAAAATTCGAACAGTCTCCTACTTGGGTGACATTAGTTGTGGTTAGTTTTAGAAAACAAATTTATCATTTTTAGGTTCAAACGAGAGGAAAAAAATGATGTGTGGCTTATCAATATTTTTAGGTTCAATATGTAAGAATTGACACAAAACAATTCATCTGGAGATCATCCATAATAAGATTGTAGAATACCCAATATGATATGATTAATCTTATAGCATACATGTTTTGGATTCTATAATATATTGCGTAGCGAAAATCAAAGATCATCACGTAGTCACACAATAAGAACATCGAATCCTGAAACGGTTAGTAGAAAGAAAATATACTTGATCTTTCTCCTCCTTTTTACTCTTGTTAATTGGCTACTTGATGAGATAGAAGTACTGTATAGTTATGTTAGGAAAAGAATGGGGGAGACCTAGCCATTTAATCTTTATATAGTATCCCAAAGGGTTGCTCATCAAAACCTTAATGGGCTACTATGACCCACACTAGTCAATGCACACTTAACACATATACAAGAGTTAGTCCCAATTAACTGATCACCTTATATTGGCTCTCTTTAAGTCTTATCAGTAGACCAATCACTTAGCTTGTTTAGTAACACCTAAAATCCATAAATAATGTAAGCGCACCTTTATAGGAAAATTCCAACATTCTCCTATTTGGGCGACATTAGTTGTGGTTAATTTTAGAAAACAAATTTATCATTTTAAAACGACTCTTAGGCCAAGATAACGATAAAACTTTATGTGTGCAAACTTTTAAAAATAACTCAAAGTGTCAATTCGGTCTGATAAAGCCTTTAATCTTGAATCATGGCGATAACTGCATAATTTAGTGACATAGGACCTTCCATGGTTACATGAGCCAATCAACTCTATAGACATGGATTTAGTGTGGTAGTGTGGCAAGAAAATTAGCATTCTTATGTGATCTCAATATGCCAATTTTACTTGTTGGTCATTATTTTCTCTACATTAAAGTAGCACAAGCATAATTAGAGAAAATATTTATGATTCTAATAACAAACTCGTATGTCTCAATAGCAGCCAAACATCTCAAGATAACCTTTATGTGTCAAGAGACATACATACAAGACTTTAACTTTAAAAGAATGCCTCAAGCCTTTATGCTTAAGACTAACACATGTTTTAAGACTTCAAACAAACATATATAACCTGCCATAACATATACATCAAATATCCACGTGCACTATATAGTAATATAAAAAAACTGTATATAGCTAAATGACATGTGTTATATATTAAACAAAGTACAACACTAAGAGATGTAAGTAACTGAATTACATCACCAAAAGATGTAAATAACTGAAGTACATCATCAACAGATGTAAAAAGTAAAGAATAATGTAAACAAATAAGTAAATGCAATGCTTCCCACCAAACAAGCATATCCCTAAGATACCATAAGTCCATACTTTATTACATATCACTTTATTGCATTATGGCAAAGACCTTTGCTTAGAGCATTAGCAACCAAAGTATTTGTTCTATTATTCTTCTTTGTAATGTTACCCTACTTTATTAATTTACTTAATTGTTAATAACTTTAATTCAATATGCTTGGAACCTGTGATGTCTTTCATTATTCTTAGAGAACAACTATTATCACAGTGCAACCATATAGTCCTAGTAATAGAGATTACCATGAACAACTCGACAACTTAATTCTTTAATCAAACGGTTTATGTGGCGGCCCAAAGCATGACATAACCTTTACATGATAGAAGAAACAACAAGTGTTTATCTAACACTTTCCTAAATTAGCATCTCATGCAACTATAACCATATATTTTGAGGAAAACTTTCTTTTATCTTAACAAATGGTAAAGTTTGTATCTAGATACTCCACCATCTTAAGATTTTTATGAACCTCTTGTAAACCTGTTTGAAATCCCAAGACCTCTTTATAGTACTTTTCTTATAGATTCTTTCTCAGTCTCGTTTTAAGGACACTGCATTGGGCTCAGTTTTTCACTTTAGGAAATGTAATATTCCCAAGTTTACAATCTTGCATACTGAACCTATTCAGAACACAGTCAATGTATGGCCTCTAAGAGAGTGTCAACGGGAAATAAAGTCTTTCTTTATAGATTTTAATTCCAGAAATAACATGTCTTTTCAAGATCCTTTATGTTAGAATGCCTATACATCAATTTCTTAAATTTATGCAGCTGTTATAAGAAATCTCCAACAAGCAAGATTTCATCCTCATTCAAGATAAAGAAAATAAATTTGCTCTCATTGACATTGACATATATTCACTGATTTTACATTTATTCTCAACTAACCTTTATGAAGTCATTGTATCATCAAATTTTAAATACTACTATCTAGAAGCTTGCTTTGAACTCTTATGTCTACATATTTAATGGTTTTCATCATCTTCGTTAAATTCCTTAGGTTTCCATGTAGACTTCCTTAAAAAGTCTCTATATAGGAAAACACTTTTCATTTCCATCTGATGTAGCTCTAAAACTTAATGAGCTACTAGAGAGAAAGTTTCATTGTAAACAATCATCTCCCTGAGTGAACCATTTACAAAACTTGCAATCCTTTGGAGTCTTTCTTAGTCTTATAACCATCAAAAAAATTCTACAAGCTCTCCCTAAAACAACATTGAGTTTCATTGAATGCAATTTAGCTCTCATTGATTCTCACTATAGATCTTACTAAAAACTAGTAAACAACTTTTCACAAGTCATTGGGTGATCCACCATATAGCAAATATTTTAGTCATTCTCATCTTAATAGATCATATAGATCAAGGTGTTGACAATTCTTCTCTCCTTGATGGATCACAGTTGGTATGCTACACAACTGCATCCTACTATTGAGGAGTCTTAATATAAACTAGTTGGGCAACTAGCTCTCGTTCCTCTACAAGTCACACCATAGGTGCAGGAATCAATATTTCCATCTTATATGTAAAGAAATTAAAACATCCAAACATCCTCACTATCCTTAATGATTTCAGAATAACTACATTTTTAGCTAGATCAACACTAGAAACTTAGCTATTTTTATTCCACAATTCTAGTATTTTTCGTTAAGACTATGAACCTTATGTCTTAGAATGATATAAGTAACTTATGAGGAAGCAACAAGAAAATCCTAAATCCAACTTACCTTTATTTAGAATATATATAGGTGTATTTCTATAAAATATTCCTTAAATACAAATACTACCAATGTTAATATTTCCATCTATTTCATTTCAAAAGACCTTTCAATTACAACTTTACTAGGTATTTTATTGAGAACTTACTAAAATATAGCAATGACCTTAACCCAGAGATAATCTAGTCTTGACATGTTTTTTTTTTCTTCAGAACATTAAATGTGAGATTTTGCCTTTTGCCACACCTTATGTTCAAGGCTACCTAATATAGTGTATGGGATCACTCTTTCCTTCAAACATCTAGCAAACGAACCTTTAAACTACTATAAAACTTCATGGTTTCTAAAATACTCACTTTACTGATCAGACTCAATCATTCTTAATGACTTTTGTCAACTGTTTCTCAATTTTAGTCCTAAAATTCTTAAACTTACAAAAAAAAAAACCAGACTTTCTTTAATTAAGAACATGTATCCACACCAACATCGATCATCAATGAATGATGCAAGTGTTTATACTTACACAATGTAGTTGGAAAATGTCTATTGAAAATAAGTGTGGATGATTTCCAAAAGATCAAATTTATGGGGTGCTCAATTTTCTTTATTTAGGTTAATTTATCCCTAAACAAGTCAACACATGTCTAGTGAAGAGTAAACCGAATGTATTCCTTTATCACCCTTTTTCTTCTCTCTCTAAAATTATGACCAAAGCATTTATGCCACAACATAGAAGACTTTCCTTAGTTAGGGATGTTTTGGCAATAATGTATATTTATATGAAATTTTACAGAATACATTTTACAGAATAATGTATATTTATATGAATAATATAAACAATCCATTGAACTAGGTGCAATAGCTAATAGCTTTTGAATCAAAAGATAATTCGACTTTGTAATATTTATCATCAAAAGCGTAGCCAATCTTGTCCAAAAACTGAGTATATCATATATAAAGTGTGTCCCTAATAGTAGTTTAAATCTAGAAGCTAAATTTAAACTAACCACTCATATGAACTATTTGTCCGCCTCATCATTGTTGCCAATCATGAGTTTAAACTCTCATTTATTTGATTTTTTCTTGCTTATGAATCAATGTATGGTAAAAGCAATGCAATTACCACTGTTTAGCCATTGCATTAAATGGGGTCTCATTTACATTGGATTCCCTTAGAACAAGAGCCAATACCTTCACGACCATTGCCAATCTGATTAAATTATTTATTAATCTTGAACAGTTTTAGAAGCACTAGATTAACCCCACTTGCCTTTCTTGATACTTGTTTTGGAAACAAGTTAAGCAATATGATATTTCTCTTAATTTGAAAAACACAATCTTTATGATGTACTCCTAAACACATTCTTTTACGTCATACCTTATGGAATTTACCTTATGCAGAATTGAACATATTTAAGTATTCAATGACTCTCAATATCTTGTAGTGGTTAGCAACCACGCATGGTCGGCCTTAATCCATTTATCATTAACTTGTTACTGAATCATAACTATTATCCTTATGTTCTGCGGGTTATATTTTATTCATTGCCAAGTCTATATCTACTATATTAATGAAAAATGCATTAAATATTTTAATTCTAGATAAGAGCATCATAACTAAGATTCCATGATCATCATCATGAAACATCTTTAGTTTGAATGCATGATATGCAGTTAAGAACCCTCACATAAAATTGACCATGAGAACCTATTCTAGCCTTCACAAATTTACAACCTTTGGAGGAATAAACCGTTTAGGTAGGTTAATTCCCAACCATATGCTCTATGTGTGAACCTTTCAATTTTAATATATCATGAGAATGTCAATTTTAATAGTGATTATGTTGTAGTTTAACAATAAAGGTGACTTTAAAATTAAACAATATAATTTATTAGCAAAAACTGTGATGTAATAGCATACTCAAAAACCATAAATGAGTACATTAACCAAGATTTCAAACGCATTATCAAGAAACACCTTTGGATTGAATACATGACATCTGGTATGAAAACTCAGACATAAAGGTGGTCATGAGATTCTATCCATGCCTTCGCAAGACTACCACATTTGAGTGAATAGACCACTGGGGTAAATTACTTCCGAGCCATATGCCTTTATGTATAATCCTCTAGCTCTAATACACAATCATCACCTTTGGGTGAATGAATATATACTCGAATTAAAGACAACCCTAAAACATATGAGACTAAAATTCTACATAATCCAACTAAAAAGCCACTTTGGCGACTACAATTCAACTAGACTCATGAATCTCGCCCACAATAGGACATAATTTATATTACTTAAACCATAATTCCTTAGTATAGTCTCAAGTCAAAAGACATGCGACAAATTATTTTCTATAAGATCACAAAATTTTCTTGATCTAGTTGACTAGAACGCACCTATTTTATGTGAAAATTTTGATTTGACCGCACTTAAAATAGTTGACTAGGGACTAGCCCAAGTCAACTAGGGATACTGTCCCTATTAATTTGTGTTCGACATTTTCTCCACAGACCCAATTTCAACTCTCGCAATCAATAAATTTGGGATTTGTTTTTGTTAACCCCTAACTTCATTTTAATGATAACAAAACCAACTTGAGTTGAACTAGTCAAATTGTCTAAGTGTTTTAATACTTAAAAGTTTTTATTCAAAGACACACACAGCTCAAGAGAAGATTGAAGAACAATATTAGAAGTTACTACATAGTGTACTTTAATGAAAATCTTATCACAATTATATAACTTTAATTGTGGCTCAAAAGTTTACAAAATATTTTAAACTTGATCTTCAATTTTTAATTTTTGTTAAAATAAGAAAAAAAATACTGTTTTAAGGGATTTAGTCGACTAAATGAATTGTTCCATCGACTGAATGAAGGACATAAATTCCTACCCTTTGATTCAGTTGACTAAATGAAACACTCAATCGACTGAATAAAGGTAAAGTCTTTCTTGCCTAAAGACCTAGTCGACTGAATGAACAATCCAGCCGACTGAATAAGGGATAGGGAATTCCATTCCTCTAATCCAATCGACTGAATGGATTGTTTAGTCTACTGAATGGTTTTTACATGAAACTTTTTTTATTGACTCAATCAACTGAACAAGCATCTAGTCGACTAAATGCTCAATAATAACAACTATAATTTGAATTTAAGAACACTGTTCAGAGAATTAAATGCTCCTAACTACTTCAAAACTTCCCCATTATGTGAATAACGACCATATGGGTTTATGACTATATAAACCCATTATAAATGAATAAACTTAACAATTTAAGAACAATCGATTCATTCTTAATCTAAATTTATTATTCATCAAAGCTTTCAAAATTCTTCTTCTGCCAGTCTAAAGTTTTGTTCTTGAAAGAGAGATAATTTTTATCTTGTAAATGCATTAATTGCTATATCTCTTGCACTTCTACAAACTTTAATTCCAATCATTATAAGAGAAAGAGTTAGTGTAACTTTTAGAGGTGTTTAGGTGATAAACACTTTCTTGTAATCTATAGTGAAGAGAACCTTGTAAGCTTTGGGCAACACCCTCGAAGTTGCTTGAGTGATTTTAGATGATTACTTCAAGGAGGTTCCTTGAAGAGAGTAGACGTAGGGTAGGAGAGATTACAATATAGTCGAACCACTATAAATAGAGTTTGCATTTTCTCTTCCTTACTCCTTTAAATTCCAACTTTATAACTTATTGTGCTTGCTTATTTTTATAAGTGTTTAAAACTTGTTTATTGATTGCAAAAAGTTTTAAAACCCAATTCACCCCCTCTTGAGTTACTCTTTGGTTTACAATTGGTTCAAAGCTTTGTTCTAATTTATTAATACCCTTAAGTAGATCCTATGGCCACTAATATCTATACTGAAGGACACTCCTATACTAGGCCTCCTTTGTTCAATGACACAAATTATAATTATTGGAAAAATAGAATGAAAATCTTTACAGAAGGCCAAGATTATAATTTTTGAAGAATCATTGAAAAAGGATGTAGGATTCCTACAAAAAGTATAGCTGTCGGTGAAGTAGAAGCTATTATGCCTAAGCTCAAAATTGAATTTAATGAGGATGAGTATAGGACGATGTCGTTAAATAGTAGAGCTACTAGTTTTCTACACTGTGCTTTAGACATTAATGAATACAACAAAATTTTAGCATGTGTTTCAAAAAAATATATATGAGACAAACTTCAAGTCACATATAAAGGCACTAGTGAAGTTAAGAAATAAAAAATCTATATGCTAGTATTTGAATATGAATCTTTTAAAATGTCCCTTACCCAAACCATTTTTGAAATGTACTATCATTTCACTAGTATTTTTAATGGTTTAAACCTTCTTGGTAGGAATATTAAGGAGTTTAAGCTAACAAGGAAGATTCTTAGATCTTTGCCACCAACTTGGAAAGTAAAGAAGACAGCCATAGTGGAAGCTATAGACCTTGACTAGCTTGACGTCGAAACGCTTCTTGGCTCACTATTGATTTATGAGATAGAGAAGAAAAGTCAAGTTGTGGTTGATGATGAGTCAAAGAAGAAGAAGGTAATAGCCCTCAATGATACAATAAGCAAGAAAGAAAAAGAAGAAGAAAATGATAGTAGTGAAAAAGATGGAGAGATGACCCTCATTGCTAAGAGGTTTCAAAGGTTCTTGAAGAAGAGCAAGAAGCCTTACACAAAGGATAACATAACCAACAAGGAATCTACTGTGTGCTTTGGTTTCAAGAAACACAGACACATCAAGGTGGATTGTCCTTCAACAAAGAAACTGTACAAGAACTTTAAGAAAAAAGTGTAATACCCGTATTCATAAAGAAAAGATAAAGAAGTAATTTGATAAATATGACATGAAATTAAAATAATATATATATGAAAGATTTATTATTGAATAAAATAATTATAAAAAATAGACGAACGCATAGACATGAGTATGGAAAAAAAAATGAAAAAAAAACAGACGGATGCGTAGACATGAGTAAGGAAAAAAAAAAACGAAAACAAAAGGATTAGATGACAACACCTGGAGTCCAAGTGTTGCCAAAGGATGGAAAATGGCTACATGTTAAGCAACACATCAACATACAAATGGTGAGTGTAATAATTATATATATATATATATATATATATAATTTTTACTTTATTTTAATTATACTTACCAAATCTTGTTTGGTTTTCTTTAGATTCAATTCAAACTACCCTATTTCTTTAAACACTTGGGGACTAAAAGAAAAATTGAAAGAATAAAATTTTGAAGGGGTTTACGGGAGAATTTTGTAGAGAGTCACAGGAAGCTCTAAGAAAACAAAAGGTAATAACGTGAATTTTATTCTTGAAATTTAGCATACATGAAATTTCTCGGAATTCAATGTGGGAATTTTCAAAGGGTGTGAATTATGGAGGATTTGAAGAACAAATTAGAAATTTTAATATAAATGTTATGTCAAGTGTTGACGATAAGCAATTGGGAGAAATTGCTGAAAGGAGCAGGAAAGGTAAGGAAGTGATCCACGAGTAGCTCTAAGTGCTACGTGGTGAGTTAGATTTATTTTAAGTAATCAAGATAAATATGAAATATATAGTGAAAATATTTGAATAAATTATTAACTTATGATTTGAGGATAGATGAAAGTTGGTTGATGGGTATGACAAGAATAATTGATATGTAGAGAATTATTATATGAGAAGTAATATTATTAGAATAATGAGTCAAATTAATAATGAAAGTGATATATGAAATTCTTGAGGAGCTATGGTTGATGATTGATATGATATATGAGGAGAAGAATTTAGTGAAATTGATCAAATAATAATTTGAGAAGAAGTAGGATAGCTAATTTGAATGTCTGAATACATGCTTATTTTTATATTATTATTCATATATATATTCATATCATTATTCATATGTATATGCATTAAATAAAAGAACCGAGAAGGTAACCAGTCTAAATGAAAATAAAAGAACTGGGAAGGCTGTCGGTCTAAATGAAAATAAAGGAGCTGGGAGGGTAGACAGTCTAAATAAGAATAAAAGAACCAGGAAGGTAGGCAGTTGAAATGAGAATGAAAGAACCGGGAAGGCAGCTGGTCTAAGTTAAAACATGTCAACATGTGGGAAGACGCTCCCAATAATAATATCATTTAAATTTACACATTGCATTTACTTTAAATAATGATTGTTATTGCTTGAGATGTTAAAGTGCTATTCATGATTGTAAATTTATTAATAGATGAATGAGTCTCATAGAGAGACAAATATGCTGAGGAATAAATATGGAAATATAATATGATGATAATTGTGTAAGTGATTGATTATATGTTGTGAACCTCATAACGAGGTAAATGATAATGTTGAATTCAGAATTTAGACATGATTAAATATATGATTGAAAGATTGATATGCTTGATGAGTAACTTAAGAAGAGATTCCGTATTGGGGGGATTATGAAATTAAGTAGTGATTATAGAATATTGTTATTGAATTATTTGAGGAAAAAGATGAATGAATATTGGAATATTATTAGAGGTAATTGAATTATAAGATGTAACTGAGAGTATATAATCGAATACTTCTAGTAAATTTAATTCACTGAGCTTGTGAAGCTCACTCCACATTGTATAATGATTTCAGGTAGTAGGCAGGTGATTAGGGCATGAAAATGCACTTTAGATAGAGTTAATTATATGCATTTGTTGAGATTAATTTTGATTATTCATTGAATTTCTTGACAAGTGTGGTCCTTTGGAGAATTCGATGTTTTAGTGTGTTTTGTAGATTTTAAAAACAAAGAAGCCTTAAAGAAAAAAATATATAAAATAAGTTCGAAAGAATCCACAACATCCGTACCAGTTCAGAGTAGGGAAACCGGGTTTCCCAAAAGGAGTGCAACAAAACCCATCATTTCTAGACTGTTAAAGAAAAAGTGGGCATTTTTCTAAGTCATGTTGTCACTAGCAAAGGGTAAAAAGGATTTTAACTAAATTGCTAGAATTTCCCGTACAGATCAATCATTTTTTGCAGATTAAACCGTATTGATTTAGTAAGAACTAGGAGATGAGTCATATATTCTTGGAAAGATCCAGATATCTAATTTTGGAGAATTTTATGACTCATAAATATGATTTTTCTAGATAAAGTTATGGTAGTTTTAGTAGAAAAAGTTCTGGCTGTGTGTGATTTCAGCGTGACAGAAGTTGAGGAGCTATTAAATTCTGATTTTTTTTTTGGATTTGCACAGCCAGGACAGCAGCACAATTGGACCAGTTTTGGACAGCAAAAACTGGGCCTAGATAGTAGCAAACACACAGCCTGGATAGCAGCAGAACCAGGCCTGGACAGCAGCAGAAGCACACGGCTTGAATAGAAACCCTAGAGTGAATTTTTTTGTCTACAAAGCCATCTCTATACAGCTATATATAGGATTTTAGACTCAGAGAACAGAGGGCTAAAGAGATACACATTGAATTTCTAGAGAGTTGTTGTGATATCGGTTAGGCTAAGTTTCAACCAAGGCGAAGAGATGAACTCCTAGACATAGTAGATTTGGCTTGTATTTAATTTAGTATTTGTGTTTTTGACATTGAATAATTATTTTGAGCTGTCCCCTTTATTTAATATTGAAGTTGATGTTTTTTCTCGATAATTATATTTTCTTCTCCCATAGATTTTATTTAACTCAGGTGATTGTTGTTCTTTTTCTCCATATAAGTTCAGTCATGCTTTTCTTATGTGTGGAATTTAGGATGCAATTGATTTTGGTGTATTAATTATATATGCTGGTCCTTTATTGTGTTATTGTCTCTGGATATATCATCAATTAGGATAACATATATGATTGACCATTGCATTACTTCTAAAATCAAGAAGGGGATTTCTCATAATAATTTACAAAAGAATATTAGTGCTTTCACTATTACTTTCTATTATGTATTCGGGATGTGAAATACGTAGTTGAGTTATAATTACTAAATTGATACGAGTTGAAGCTGTGAAATTTAGAAGGGATTCTTGGACCCTTGTATTACTCATTATTGATTTTCTTTCACTTAATTCAATTGTATCATTTAATTCATAACATTTTCTTAATATTAATTTTTAATTTTGTTTCAATTATTTTTTACCTGAGACTTTGATTGTAGAATGTTCTCTTCGTGGGATCGACACTCCATTCTATACTGCTGCTACTGCATAGTACTATTTGGGCATAATTCAACAGGATAAATAGTTTGATGAGATGAGATGAGATTCAGACGAAGTCATTATCTGTAAGCCACGTGGTTCACATCTTCAGACTAATGGAAAA
The DNA here is from genome assembly GCA_023935145.1 of Bretschneidera sinensis. Taxonomy (NCBI): domain Eukaryota; kingdom Viridiplantae; phylum Streptophyta; class Magnoliopsida; order Brassicales; family Akaniaceae; genus Bretschneidera; species Bretschneidera sinensis. The sequence goes on along the minus strand of CM043700.1, from coordinate 66,334,654 downwards.
CAAAAAAAAATTATTTGTAAATATTCATGCATATTATGTCGTATAAAATATTTAAGTTGAGATCTGAATGATGTATCTCCCCTATTAAGGGTTGAGGATTGATGTAAATAATTGCAGTAGCTATATTTTTATCGTTGCATATATGTGTCGTGCTGGGATTTTCAAAATGTGATAACCCCGTCTCGGGGGTGGCCAACCCGGGATGGGTCGTTACAATTTTGGTATTAGAGCAAAATAGGTTTTATGATTCTGTGGACTGCGTAAAAAGAAAGAAAGTTGAAGATTAAAATAAATTATATTGTAATGAATAGTCTAAGGATGACAAGTAGACGTGCTAGAGCTAGAGTTGTTGATTTGAGAGGGCATGGTAGGCCCCCAATATTTTGACAAGTCGAGGTTGAATCAGAATCTGTGGTTCTTAGAAGAGATGTGTTGACAGTATAATTGATATTAGTAGAGGTGTGAGAGAATCTAAAGTTGAAAGAGATGAGCTAAGATAAGCTCTTACACATTGGTGTGCGTTTATCTACCTAAATTAATAAGCAAATAATCATACAGTTTTACTTGCAAGTGCACAAGGCCAACTTAGTAGTATAGTGTGCAAATGCGAGATCATCTCCAAAGGGATTGGTGAATTTCGTTTTAGAATCAGTTTCACAATATAAAATAAAAGAAGTAAATATTGAGTTTAGATTAATAATAATTGTTGGAAATCACCTTGACAAGATGCCCAGGTGGTAATCTTCCAAACACCAAAGTCTAGAATGACTTGTAGAAAGAATTGGAATCAAAAACAGGAACAAAAAATCAAAGAAAGAAAGAAGACAAACAATTGTTATCGAGGTTCGGCAATGTGCCTACATCCCCGTGAGTTCCTCTGAACTCTCTGCACTAAATCAAATGGTTCTTACAAGTTACAACAATCCCCTTCAAGAAACCAAGTTCTTAAAGAAACCAAGAAGAGAAGAAAGGAAGAAGATGAGAACTAACAATGCTCTCTTTCTAATCCACACTTCTCTATCTTTTACAACCAGCCTCACTACAAAGAGTCCCTCTTACACAATTCTTTCTATGTGTTTACAATTGATCTCACAATGTCACAATGCATTCTCAATTTTCTTTTTTTAATGTGTGAAAATGAGGCTAGGAAATCCCTTTTATAGCCATCCACTTCTTGGACATTCTTGAGATTCAATCCTCACCCTTTGATCAAGATCATCACTTTATTATGGCCTTTCATCACTTTCCTAAGTGGTGCTGTGCATTTTAACCTTGAACACACGCACCTAAGAGAGTCCTTATGCATGCTGCATATGTGTACTTGACTTTGCCTAGCACCTAGGCGCTCAACAGGGCATGGTGCGGTGTTGGGCAGAGCACACTTGCAGCAGCTTCTAGGCGGTGCGCCGCTGGTGGTGAGCCGTGAGGTGCTGGTGCGCTCTTGGGGGCATGCACACTGGGCGGTGCGATGTTGGGCTGTGCACGGTGTGGTATTGGTGCATTTATGGAGTCCCCATTCTATAAGGTGCAGTGCTAGAGAAGGAGGGGCGCGGTGCACACTGATGCTGCCCCCTTCTCCCAGTTGTGCACACACCCTTCTGCTTGTGTGCAGAAGTGTACACACTAGTGCGCCTAGCCTTACCTTGCTCCAAAGTAATGCACACATATGTGTGGAGTCTTCTAACTTGCTAAAATTTAATCCTCCAACTTTGGTTTAGACTTTAACCATCTTTGAATCATGCTTGGACATGTTTGAACCTTAGATAAATACCAACAATCTTTACCTTTGTCTAAGTGTTAAAAAATCTGAACCATTGTGCAGAGAGCTTCGGGATCCAAACTTATATTGAGTCATCAATTAACCAAATCCATTCCTAAGTAGTCCAAGGCGATAATTGAACTTACTTAGAAGTAGGAGGTAATCGATCTCCTTTTATCCCGGTCTGCTCCATAGTCCGAATCAGCAAAACCTTCAAGGTAGATGGACTTACCTCCCTTCTTATACACCAGCCCTACTTTTGGGCTTCCCTTCAAATACCTCAGCAACCACTTCATCCCAAGCCAATGCTCTTTTTTGGGATTACTCATAAACCTACTAAGAACACTCATTGTATGAGCAATGTCAAGTTTAGTGCTTACCATGGTGAACATAACTGAACCAACCGCACTAGAGTAGGGGACTTTCTCCATTTCCATCTTCTCCGCCTCTGATCTTGGAAATTGATCACTAAAGAACCTAAAATGACCAGCATGGGAAGCCTTTACTGGTTTGCTATCTTCCATAGAGAATTTAGATATCATCTTCTCTATGTAGGAAGTTTGAGAGATCTTTAATTTGTTTCTCTCCCTTTCCCGGATGATACACATCCCAAGGATCTTTTGTGCATGGCCAAGATCCTTCATCTCAAACTCCTCACTGAGTTGAGCCTTCAATTTCTTTTTCCTCCCCATGCTACTCCCAACCAGCAATAGATCATCAACATAGATGAAGATGATCACCACTTCCTCAACCTTCTGCCCCTTATAGTACAAGTATGAATCATAGTAGCTCATCATGAAACCCATGCTGATTACAAAGGAATCAAACCTCTTATTCCATTGCCGAGGTGATTGCTTCAGGCCATAGAGAGATTTCTTCAATTTGTGCACCAACTCTCCCTACCTTCCTTCCTCATAGCCTTTAGGTTGCCTCATGAAAATGGTCTCATCGAGCTCTCAATGTAAGAACTCTATCTTCACATCCATTTGCTCAATTTCCCAATCAAATTAGACCACCAATGCTAACACTATCCGGATCGTCTTGTACTTCACAACCGATGAGAAGATTTCGGTGAAATCTATGCCTTCCTTTTGTGTGAACCCCTTCGCCACTAGCCTAGCTTTATATCAGACTTTATCCCTTGGAGTATTCCTTTCTTTGATCTTGTAGAGCCATCTACAATCCACAACTCTCTGTTTTTCTGGTTTGGGTACCAGATCCCAAGAGTTGTTCTTCATCAAAGAGTCCATTTCTTCCTCCATAGCCAGCTACCACTTTGATGAATCCTTACACTCCATGGTATCCGTGTAAGTTTTTGGTTCAACCTCTCCTTCTATCCAAGGAGCTGCTACATTAGCATCATCTCAAAGGTAGTCTAATCACCCTCTTTCCCCGGTCTCTTGTGAGCTGGTAGTCATTCCGACTTGTTGCTTTAATCTCTTCTTGTTCAGCCTCTTCTTGAGTTTCTTGAGCTTGGCCTTCATCCAAGGGCTCTACCTGGTTCGAACCCTCTTGCCTCCTTTGCTCTACCTGAACTGAGTTCTCCTTGATGCGATGCTCCACAACTTTCGGACTGGTTTGCTCACTAGCCCCTGCAGGGTTAGTTTTCTCTAAGTAGGGAAATAATAATTCATTAAAAATAACATCCCTACTTATAATCAGTTTCATGCCCTTCTTTTCTAAGAACCACAACCTATATCCCTTAACCCCATCACTATATCCTAGAAATACACATTTTCTAGATCTAGGGCTAAGTTTATCCTCCTTTTGGTGTGCATATGCAGCACACCCAAAAGTCCTAAGGTTGTTTAATTCAGAGGGTTTTTCACTCCACATTTCCATGGGAGTCTTGAGCTCTAAAGCTCTAGAGGGTGATCTATTTATCAAGTATGTAGCTGTAGCCACAGCTTCTCTCCAAAAATATTTTGGTAACCCGGATCCTATTAGCATACACCTAACCTTTTCCATAAGGGTTCTATTCATTCTTTTAGCAACTCTATTTTGCTGAGGTGTTTTTACAACCGTATTATGCCTTAGAATGCCATTTAATTCACAGAATTTATCAAAATATTTATTGCAAAATTCTAAGCTACCTTGTCCATCTCAGCCATCAAGCCTGCTGCTTGATCATTGATTTCTCCGATCATCTCATAGAGTCCATCGTTTCTTACTGTCTTGATCACTACCAAAGATCCCTTGGCCACCTTGATCTTTCCTCCCTCTACTTTGCATGTATACCCCATGGAATCCAGTTGCCCCAATATGATCAAATTTCTCTTCAAATCTAGAAGATACCTCACATTTCGCAGCAGCCTTGTGACTCCATCAAACATCCTAAGTTGGAAGTCTCCAATCCCTCTCACTTGGAAAGAATTGTCATTCCCCAAGAAAATCCTTCCATCATTGATCTCCTTGAAATTCTTGAACCATTCCTTGTGAGAGCACATGTGATAAGTGCACCCGGAATCAAGAATCCACTTTCCACTACCTTGCCTCCTACTCACATTTGAGCACAATACAAGCACATCATCTTGTTGTTCTCCTTTGGCAACCAAAGCCTCTCCATTGTTGGTGTGGCTTCTCCTCTCATCCCACATCCTCTTCTTGCAATCTTTCTTGAAATAGCCCTCCTTATTGCAGTAGAAGCATCTCCTTTCTCCTCCAAGTCTTGTCTTGGAATGAGATCTCCCATGGTTCTACCCTCTACCTCTTGATTTCTCCCGGTAGTTGCCATGGTTGCTACTGCCATTCCGAGTTGCTGGCCTTCCTCTTACGAATAACCCATCTCCACTTGATGTCTCCTTCATCTTGGCTTTGAAATCATGTGCCCTTATGGCATTGATCACAATCTCCTTTGTCAAAGTACCCCTTCCATACTCAATGGCATTAATCAAGTTATCAAAGCAATCAGAAAGAGAATTTAACAAGATAACAGCCAATTGTTCATCTGAAAAAATAATGCTACAGCTATTCAAATCTTGAACTAGCTTATTAAAGACATCAAGATTATCTTGCAACTCTTTACTAGGATCCATTTTAAAAGCAAAGATTCTTTTAAGAAGATAAATCTTGTTAGAGAGAGTTTTGGTAAGAAACAACTCATCTAGTTTCTTCCATATGAAAGTCGGATCCTCCGAGTCTCCGCACTCCCTTGTGACCCTATCCAACATGTGCAAGAAAGTGGTGCTGTAAGCCATCTTCTTCATCTCGGTCCGCTGGTCCTCCGTGACACTTGCTGGAAAAGCATCATCTTCTCCAATAGCCAAGTCCACTTTCTATTGCATTAGAACCACCTTGATCTTTCGCTTCCAAAGGGCAAAGTCTCCCTTTCCATCAAACTTCTCAACACAGAAATTTGAAGCCATCTTTTACAAGCAAGATCCCAGATTTATGCACTACCCTTAACTGCTTTTTTCAACCTTAAGAACACAGATTGAAGATGGATCTTAACACCATTCTTGAATCAACCTTCAAGAACACGATAAGATCTTGATCTTTACACCATTGTTGAATCACCCAAGAAGTTGATCTTTGATTCTTGAAGTCTTGGCTCTGTCACCTTCTTGTTCTTGCTTTGATACCCTCTAACCAAGCTCTAATACCACTGTTGAAAATCACCTTGACAAGATGCCCAGGTGGTGATCTTTCAAACACCCAAGTTTAGAATGACTTGTAGAAAGAATTGGAATTGAAAACAAGAACAAAAAATCAAAGAAAGAAAGAAGACAAGCAATTGTTATCGAGGTTCGGCAATATGCCTGCATCCCCGTGAGTTCCTCCGAACTCTCTGCACTAAATCAAATGGTTCTTACAAGTTACAACAATCTCCTTCAAGAAACCAAGTTCTTGAAGAAACCAAGAAGAGATGAAAGGAAGAAGATGAGAACTAACAATGCTCTCTTTCTAATCCAGACTTCTCTATCTTTTACAACCAGCCTCACTACAAAGAGTCCCTTTTGTGTTTGTCACTCTTACACAATTCTCTCTATGTGTTTACAATTGATCTCATAATGTCACAATGTCATAATGTATTCTCTATTATATTTTTTTCATGTGTGAAAATGAGGCTAGGAAACCCCTTTTATAGCTATCCACTTCTTGGAAATTCTTGAGATTCAATCCTCACCCTTTGATCAAGATCATCACTTAATCATGGCCCTTCATCACTTTCCTTAGTGGTACTATGCGTTTTGACAATGCACACACGCACTTAAGAGAGTCTTTATACATGCTGCCTATGTGTGCTTGACTTTGCCTAGCACCTAGGCACTCAACAGGGCGCGGTGCGGTGCTGGGCAGAGCACACTTGCAGCAGTTTCTAGGCGGTACGCCACTGGTGGTGAGCGGTGAGGTGTTGGTGCGCTCTTGTGGGCATGCACACTGGGTGGTACGGTGCTGAGCTGTACACGGTGCGGTGTTGGTGCAACCCTGGAGTCCTTATTCTGCAAGGTGCGGTGCTGGAGAAGGAGAGGCATAGTGCACACTGATGCTGCCCCTTTCTCCCAGCTGTGCGCACAGCCTTTTACTTGTGTGCAGAAGTGCACACACCAGTGAGCCTAGCCTTACCTTGCTCTAAAGTGATGCACACACATGTGTGCAGTGTTCTAAATTGCTGAAAGTTAATCCTCCAACTTTGGTTTAGACTTTAACCATCTTTGGACCATGCTTGGACATGTTTGAACCTTAGAAAAATACCAACAATAATAAAGACATAAGGACTTGATATCGATCACTAATCATGCTACCCCAACAAAACAATATGCCAATGCTCTACTCATGCTATGAATACCTAATTTTTGTCAACCTAAGGGCTTGGTCCACCCTTAAGCTATTGATTTCCCTAAGCAACGAGTTAGGTATGGTGTATACTCTAACTCTTTTCTCTCTTAAGGGATTCATCATGGTGTATACTGAGTTGTTCCTTAAGAGAGCATAGGATCTATGAAAATTGACAACCACACGAGACCTAGGGCTTAGTCCGCTCCCGGTTTCCCATGTTGATTAACCCAAGAACCCGACGTGGATTTCTTTTGTTACTATTATTGAACCCAGGACTCGGTCTTCCAAATTGGTTCAATTAACTAATCCATAACATATGCATACATTGATTAGACACACACCTATGAGGAATTTAAATAAAAACAAGCATTAATCAAATCAAGAATCACAGCATAAATATTGCAAAGGTGGCAATACTGAATTATTGGTTAAACATAATTAGGGCTTCAACCAAGCCCTTACTAGGGTTTAGTTACACATGATTGTGATGCTAAACATATTCATAAAATAAAAATAAAGGGGAAAGAATAAACCTGAGAGAAAAGTCGTCAATTCCTCTCCAAAGCTTACAAATAAAAGAAAATTAAAGGGTATGTTTTTTGTGTTTTACAAGTCTTTATATAGGGTTCTGAGGGAGCCCAAAAACCCTAATTTTCAATTTAAGAACCGGAGACTTCTTTCCAAAACTGACTCTGTTGCCTCTCTGTCGTGTGCACTTGATCGCATGCTTTTGTGCTCGAGTGCATGGGTGCACTCGAGCCTTCTAATTGTGCGCACGAGTGCACTGTGCGCTTGATCACATGAGAGGTGCATTACAGATCTTCACTTTTTCTTCCTTAGAGCTCCAAAATGTCTTCTTTTCTTCAAAGACCTATAAAAACATAGAAAACACAAAAATGAAGTAGAATCTACTAAAATATATAAACAAAGACCCTAACAAGTGTAAATTAAGGGGCTTATATATGACTATTTAAGCACTTATCACACATGCTCTTGAGAAAATGAATGTAACAAATGATAGAGTTGATAGTCTATAGCATATACTTGATGAACAGGCTGGAGCAGTGCTTGAGGTAGTTGTAAATCCAATAATGGTAGACGTTCAAAAAGGGTAAAGGTGAGTTTATACACGAGATGTAGGGAGATTGTTTTGTTAGATATATTAAGTTGAATGCTTTGTTGTTTAAAGGATCTACGAATCCTTTTGAGTCTGAGCAATGGGTGAAACATGTAGAGAGATTAGTTGGTGTTTTACTAGTCACTGAAAGGCAGAGGCTACCTTTGCTTTGTTTGAGTTAGAAGGAGAAGTTTTAGAATGATGGGAGGATACTCTTCCCAGGGTAAGTGCATATGTTGATAGATCCTTTAACTTGGAATAGATTTAAGGAGGTTTTCCTTAATAAATACTTTCCTTATACTTTTAGAGCTTAACAAGAAAGAGGTTTTACTTATTTGAGGCAAATGTATTGACTATAACTCAGTATGATAGGAGATTTGTGGCTTTGTTGAGGTTTGTACCGGAAATGGTAGACCTAGAGGATAAAAAGTGTAAGAGGTTCATAGATAAACTATGTTTTAAGATTCAATCGAAACTATCTTACATGAGGCATATGAATTATGTAAGGTTGGTGGATATAGAACTTCAGATTGAGAAAGATGTGATTGAGTTTAAGAGAAAGAGAAAGAGTGGTTAAAGAGACTTAGACATGAAGGTTCTAGAGGTAGTGGTAGTATGAGTGTACAGGGTCAGAGACCACCCCATATAGGGCGTTCCTTGTTATAAGGAACTGTTGTACAGAGTCAGAGACAAGCAAGATTTGTTGCTTCTGTAGCTCAGGGTACTATCGGTGAGACCCTTAGATTTGGGAGACAGGTTATGGGAACTAGGAGTCATGGCAGAGGAAGTAAGTATGCCACCAAGGGGAAGTGGTAATATGATGTATAATCTAGAGACAGAAGTTTGCTATAGATGTAATCAGATAAGATATTTATCTTGGAATTTTCCTAATTTGAAGTGCTTGGTATGTAGAAAAGGTGGACATATCAATGTTGGTTGATCTTGGTGTAACCCATTCTTTTGCATCCAATGTATTTATGAAGTTTATTAATCCATGAATTAGTCCTTTGATGCATAATAGTATTGTTGAAATTCCCATGAGAGATAAAGTTATAATCATAAATGTTTACAAGGGTTGTGTGATTCGTATCAGTGATAGAGAATCTGAAGTTGATTTATTACCTTTGAATATGATAGATTTTCATTTGATTTTAGGAATGAATTGGTTGTTAATGTATTATTCCTGGGTTGATTGTTCTAGAAAAAAAAAAGTAGTGTTCAGGATATGGACAATAGGAGTTTAATTTTTCAGTAGAACGTAAGATAGTCTTGAACCATTTTATTTTGCTCTGACTACTAGTAAATGGTCAAAGAAAGGATGTGAGAGGTATTTGGCATATGTGGAGGATTTTAGAAAGGATAGTAGAGAGTTGGAAGAAATCTTCAAAATACATTTGAAGCTCCTTTATCTCATTCGGATTACTCCTATAGGCTGGTCGGTTTGGAATAACAGCTCCAGGTACAAAATCAATTTGATGCTCAATGCCTCTAATGGGCGGCAACTCACTACAACAAAGAAACAACCAAACTAGGAAGAGATTGTTTAGTTTCATCAAGATTAAGATAAGATTCTTTGTAAACAAGAAAAATCATAGGCTGATCTGCTAAGAAGGCCCTCTTAACCTCACCCTCATTTGCATAAAAACTCATTTTTGTCTTTCCTTTTCTCTCTGCAGGTTCTCTTTCTTTTTTTTTTTTTTCGTGGCTCCACTCTCTTTTCTTTATTCTCAGCCATCTCTCTATTTTCTTTTTCACCCTATCTTTTTCTTGAGATTTCGGCCTCACCCTCATTTTTTTTCTCTCATTTTTCTTTCTTGTGCTTCGGCCTCACCCTTTTTTTTTGTTCAATCTCACTTTTTAGCTTTAGTTGGTCCTCATAGACCTATTTTGGGGTTAAAGGAGCAAGCTTGATTGTTTTTCCATCCTTTACAAAGTTGTACATGTTCCTAAACCGGTCATGAATCACCCTCTTATCATATTGCCATGGTCTCCCCAACAAAATATGGCCAACATATATAGGAGCTACATCACAAAGCACCTCATCACTATACCTTCCAATGGTAAAAGCCACCAAAACTTGCTTATTGATCTTGACCTCCTCACATTCATTCAACCACTGCAACTTATAAGGTCTAGGATGCTGCAGTAAAGGTAAGCTCAACTTCTTAACTAGGGTGGTACTAGCTACATTGGTGCAACTTGCCCCATCTATAATCATACTACACACCTTGTTGTTTACAGAACATCTAGCATAAAATATATTCTCTCTCTACTGCTCCATATCATCTACCTTAATTTAAGTATTGAGAGCACGCCTGGCAACAAGAGACTCACTTTCTACGGGGTGTTCCACTCCATTATCATCACTAGCATCGACCAACTCGGGCATCTCATCACTATTATCCTCACTCTTAATCATCACCTCCTCAATGTCATGCATAACCATTACCCGCTTGTTTGGACATTGAGACGCGATATGACCTAAACCTAAACATTTAAAACATTTAATATCTCTATTCCTTGAAGGTTGGAAATCTACATTGGGTTTGTTCTTGCTAGTTCCCTCATCTTTTTCCTTAGGTGGTTCAGCCTTCCCCTTTGCTACAACTCGATCATTTCTATCCCACTTTGGTTTCTAAGGAGTGCTAGAAACTGAAGTATACCTTGCTGCTCCCTTTCTCTTTAATTGCCTCTCCACCTTCATAGCCATATGCACCATGTCTTCTACCTCCACATAATGCTGCAACTCAACTACATTGGCTATATCCCTATTCAAACTACTTAAATATCTGGCTATTGTGGCCTCCCGATCCTCCTTTACATTAGCCCAAATCATAGCCACCTTCATCTCTTTATGGTAATCATTTACACTCTTAGACCCTTGTGTAAGGTTTTATAATTTTTAGTAGAGGTCTCTACATGAGAGCTTTCAACTCACCTCATGTTTCTACAGGTCTCTCATAATTCTTCCTTCTATTGGTCACTAATTGATCCCACCAAATACTTGCATAATCAGTGAACTTAATTACCGCCAACTTCACCTTCTTCTCCTCTGAATAATTATGACAACAAAAAATCAACTATATTTTCTTCTCCCACTCTAAATAGACTTTAGGGTCATTCCTACCTTGGAAATATGGTATTTTCATTTTGATGCTCCCAAGGTTCCTATCTACCCCATCTCGACCCCTTTGATTTCTCCTAGGTCCTCTTCCACGCCTACCTCCCTAGGTCTACCCATTCCACCCATTCCAACTTCAGATATTATGTCTTCCTCATCCTTATCATCTTCTTCATTCTCATACTCATTTTTAATGGTAGGCTCACGTCTCCTCCTATCTCGCCTACCTTGTAGATTTCTAATCACTACCTTTTGTTGATCCATCCTATCCCTCACCTCCCCCAACACCAAACTCAACCGTTCAAATTGTTGTTGCATGGCCTGTAACACAAAGAATGAATTATCTGTCTCCTCCTTAGGTATTGAGTCACTCAAATGAGACATTTTTAATGCGCTACAAAAAAGGAATGTTAGTGATAAAACCTCACACACTTCTTTACGTGTTTACGCTCAAGTATTATCACTCCACTCGTGTTTCACTCTTTTGGCCTTTTTCAATACTATTCTTACCCACTATTGCCTTTTACCTCACCTGTTTTCCCTTTTAAGTTCTTTAAGAACTAGTTGAACAAAATCAAGACACAACCTTATATTATTCTAACCAACAATATATTCAAAAAATAAGAAAGGAATAAAATGACACGGATCTCAAGGAATTTTTATGAGGAAAGGATAAATTAGGAAACAAGATACTAAAGATGATATATTCAACCCCTTTGAAGATAAAGAACAATCAACACTAAATCACTTCAATTTTCAGATTGCAAAGTATATCAAATAGCCAGTTCCGAAATTTCTTTCTTTTTTTTTCTTTTTTTTACAATTATGCAGCAACTCTTGAATACATTGCCTTCTTTCTTTCTTTTTTTAATATAGATTCGGTCACAAACGGTAACAATAATTGCAATTTCCAAAAAAATTGATCAGATTTCAACAATAAGAAATGAAAGTAGAAGGAATCAAAGCAAAGATTACAGATATGGAAATTACTGATCTTGAAATTAAAGCAAAGATTCGTGTAATCTATTAAAGGATTCGTAGATTTGAATTCTTGAATCAAGTACATGAGTAATCAATTGTGAAAATCATAGATCTGAATTCAAACACACAAAATTAACAAGAATGAAGAAGGAATCGCAGATCAGAATAGAAAACCCTAGAACACGCCTAAGGCAAAACCCAAATGCAAGAATTAAAAAGAATAAATCAGATTTGATTTGGAGCTTGAGCTCTGATACCAAATGATGTGAACCCGTGGGATAAAAATCCATTAAACCCACAATCAACTTGAAACTTACCCAAGATGGCCAAGAATCATGTCAAGATAATCTAGACCCATTAAAATCTTGTTTCAAGAACCTAGATTCAGTGAGAATGCCACAAAAGATTTGCCTTTGATAAGTTCTTAGTTCAATCAAGAACAAGTAGAGAAAACTGAAAATTCTCTATGAAGAAAACTTCATTAACATTCAACTTACCCTCAAAATGCGGCTACAAGTGTTTTTGAACCCCTTCATGAAACCTTAGGGCTGAATAAGGCATATATCAATTAAAATACATAGGTTGAACATCTTCAAACCCAAAATATAATAAACTACATGCCTATAGCTAATAAAAGAAGTCCACTTAATGAATTAAATAGGCTCAAATGCCTACAACCATAGAAATATAAAATAAGCCCACACGCCTATACTCAATGAAATAAAAAGTCTACACAAAACCACTAGGCTATGCTGCCCCCCTCTGTAGCTTATATCACATGGATTAAAGCTGGTTCTTCTTCTTTCAAGACCATCTTGAATGTTGGGGTCTTGCTCGATAAATTTGCAAACTCAACCCAAGTGGATTGCACCAATTCTTGCATTTGCTTCCTTGATCTTCTTAGCTATTGACCTTGTGATTGACCCATCTAGAACTTGCAAGGGATCTTTAAGACTCGATCCACCATGGTGCCCATCATACATGAAGCTTATAAAGGTTTTGTAAATTTTTTCAAAATGGTTCAAAATGTAAGAGTTATCACTATTTCCAGCATAATAAGTGATCACAGAAAATAATTTAAAAACCAAAGCTTTTCAAAATATTATGATGAAAATGGAATTGATCATAATTTTTCAGCTCCTAGAATTCCTTAACAAAATGGTGTTGTTGAAAGGAAAAACGGAGTTTTAGAGGAATTTAGAAGAACTATGCTTTGTGAAAATAATTTGCCAAAAATAATTTTGGGTCGAAGCCGTAAATACTTCTTGTTATGATTTAAATTGAGTTTTAATTAGGTTTATGCTTGATAAAACTCCATATGAACTACGGAAAGGTAGAAAGCCTAATATCTCTTATTTTTATGCTTTTGGTTGCAAACACTTCATCTTAAATAACAAGAAAGTTTACTTAGGTAAATTTGATTTTAAAACTGATGATTACTTGGGTTATTCAACCTACAGTAAAGCTTATAGAATCTTTAACGAAAAAACTCTAGTGGTTGAAGAATTCATCCATATTACATTTGATAAATCTAATCCTACTTATAGTAGAAGAGCTTCTCTTAATGATGATGTAGGTTTCATGCCAAAAATGAATGCAACCACTCCCATTGTTGACCCCAAGGAGAATCAACTTCAAATATCTCTAGAGGAAGATGAACCTAGAATTGATCAGCCCTCAACAAGTTAACAAGAATATAGTTTTCCCAAAGATTGGAGTTATGTGAATTATCACCCAATCAATCAAGTGATTAGTGATCCTTAACAAAGGGTAAGAACTCGATCTTCTATCAGAAATGTATGTAATTATGTAGCATTCTTATCTTAAATAAAGCTTAAGAATTTTGATGAAGTTGAAAATGATGATAATTGGATAAATGCTATGCAAGAAGAATTAAATCGATTTGAAAGGAATAAAATTTGGACCTTAGTTCTTAGGCCTAAGGATCATTCCATAATTGGAAGTAAATGTGTGTTTAGAAATAAAATGGATGAAAATGGAACAATACCTAGGAACAAGGCTAGACTTATAGCTAAAGGTTATAATCAAGAAGAACAAATTGATTTTGATGAAACCTATGCTCCCATAGCGAGATTTGAAGCTATTTGTATGTTACTTATAACTCTCTAAAGCTTTTTATGGGTTGAAACAAGCTCCAAGAGAATGGTATTAAAGGTTAAGTTATTTTTTTACTTGATAATGGTTTTACAAGAGGAAAAATAGACACAATTCTTTTTACTAAAACTCATAAGCATGACAATCTTGTAGTTTAAATATATGTTGATGATATCATATTTGGTGCCTTTAATGAGTCCATGTGTCAATTCTTTGCAAAGTGTATGCAAGGTGAGTTTGAGATGAGTATGATGGGGGAACTCAACTAATTCCTTGGACTTTAAATCAAATAAGCAAAGGAAGTGATCTTCATCAACTAATCTAAGTATATAAAAGATTTGCTAAAAAGATGCTGATTTTGCTAGTTGTAGGTTAGATAGAAAAACTACTAGTGGTATATGCCAATTTCTAGGTGCTATGTTAACTTACTGGTTTTTAAAGAAACAAAATTCAGTTACACTAACAACCGATGAAGCGGAATATGTGGTCGCCAGTAGTTGTTATGCATACGTTTTATTGATAAAACAATAACTAAAAGATTTTTGCATGCATTTTGAAAATATTTCATTTTTTTTGTGATAACACTAGTGCTATCAATCTAAAGAAAAATCTAATTCAACATTCTAGAACTAAACATATTGAGATTAAACATCACACCATAAGAGATCATGCTAAAAAGGTGATATCAAACTTGAATTCATTCCTACAGAAGATCAAATTATTGATATCCTTACTAAACCTTTGAAAAAAATAGTTTTTGTAGAATTAGAAAGCTAATGGGCATGAAAACTTTGCATGTTTATCTATTTGATTGAGTTTTCATTCATCATTTGCACATGTGCCTTTGAGTGATTGACTCTAATTTGATGTTTCCTTCACTAAAAAATGGCTTAAAGAAACTTAAGCTTGCAAGTTTTCAACTTGGAGTTCAAATTTTTTTTCTTAAAAATTCAGATCCAACAACTAAATAGAGCATTAAGTCGATTGAATGAAATTTTTCATTCATACAGTCAATTGAATAATCTCATTAAGTCGACTGAAAGCTTCACAAAAATTAACCCTAGCTTTTTGCCTCTCATTAAATTGGCTGATTCATCCATCTAATCGACTGAACTCCCGTACCTGATGTTTTAAATTTGGTTTTAAAATTGACTCATTCGACTGAAGAAGAACCCAATTGATTGAATGCCTTTATTTTTGAAACATGATCAGTTCTTTAAATGATTTAGTCGACTGAACTCACGATACTACAAAGATGTCTTTTTAGTCAAAATATCATTTTCGCCCACATTTGAAAACGACTTTAGCCGTTACCATTTCTCACTCTAGAAAACTTTTAGTTTCTTGCCAAAACCAGTGAAAAACCTCTATTTAAACTCCATTCAAATTCAAATTTAAATTCTTTCACTTTTTCCCTTACCTAATCCATAAATCCTTTCATTTTCGTAATTACTACTCTTCATCATGTCTGAAAGATTCCTGAATCCCGATGAGGATAATCTTACTGCTAGAAGAAAGAAGGCTTCTCAATAGGACAAAGGGAAGGAAAAAGAAGAAAATACGAGCAAGAAGGCTTATCATGATCAGGATACCTCAAACTTCAGAAATAATGAAGTAAAAGAAAGGTATAACACTATAATTTGTGTCAAGGAAATCATGTCCGATAGAGTTATCGATTTCTCATCTATAAGATTTGAAAATTTTAATATCAGGCATCTCTTTGATAGCCTAGGACGGACTCACCTAGTCACAATACATTAAAAATTCTACCTTAGGCTAATCCACTAGTTTTATGCTAATCTCAAACAATCCTCACCATTTGCACCACTGTTTAAAACCATAGTAATGGGTAAAGAGTTCACTATTATGACTGACCTTTTACGTACTATATGGCACTTACCTAAGGGTGGTATTAGATGGATCGCAGATGGGCAGTTAGAGGATTTTGACTACCAAAATGCTTGTAGGCTAGTTAAGAGGAATCCAAACTATATTTGTGGAATACAAACTTACAATATCCACCTTTATTTACCATTAGATTCTAGGGTTTTGAATTTGATTCTCAACTACGATCAACCTTAGGCTAAATAGCCAAATTAGCCCCTCCAAATTAAATATCCTGATGATCTATTGCCTTAAGCCCAACACAGTATTTGATCTCTACCCCCTCATCATAGAGAACATGATTGCTGGTAATGAGAGTGAAGCCTAGGGTTTGCCATATGGGATGTTGATCACCCTTATCCTCCAGCACTTAAGATTCCTCTCCCTGAAACTGAGGCTAATAACATTAAGACTTCTGATAAAATCAATGTTTCTTCTCTTAAGAGGATGGGTTATGTGATATGAGAAGGCTTAATAGTTGCTAAACCATGGAAGAACATCCGAATCAAAGATGAAGAACCTAATGAAGAGGAAGAAGATCAAGGTGCAATGTTGGGTACTCAAGCTATAGTAATAGAACACAACTCTGCTAGTTTTGGTTCATCTGATGTGATTCTATAAGCTTTTATAAGCCTTCAGCTTACGATGAACAACATGCAACAATCTACTGATATGTAGCTTCAAGCTTTGAAGAAAGAGATGACCTCAATGTATGATGAGATTACGGCATTTCAGACTGAGATAACAGGATCCTTCAATGAGATCCCAGACTAGATTCGTGAATTTGGCCCTCCTTCAGCCTCTTAGGAGCATTGATCTATATCATCTTTTTTAATCCTTTATCTTTGTTTTGGAACTCCTGAACAATTGCAAGTACATTTATTTTATTTTCATGCATATTTTGAATTGTGGGATTTGTTCATAAGAACTTTTGGATATCTACTTATATGAGCTTGTTTATCTTTGGTTGATATTTATATTTATGCTTGAATGCTTATCTTTATCATATGAGCTTGGATGCAAGTTTTGAGGATGATTTAACACCTTTTTGTGAAGATGTCAAAAAGCGGAGAATAATAGGAATAGGGAGAAATTTTTATATGAAGTGTGTATGCATAGATTAAGGGGGAAATTTTCTCCTTTGGTTAGGTTGCATTTGAAAATTTGTAGGGTGCTTTTATTGCAAAAACATAGGAGACTCTGTTGAATTTTTTTATTATCACTTAGTTTTTAAAAGTTTTTTTTTTCTCAAAATGGTTTTGTCATCATCAAAAAGAGAGAGATTGTTGACCCCTAACTTGATTTTAATGATAACAAAACCAATTTGAGTTGATCTAAACAAACTGTCTAAGTGTTTTAGTACTCAAAATAAAATTGAAGAACAATATTAGAAGCTACTAGGTAGTTTATTTTATTATAAATCTTCTCTCAATTACATAGCTTTAATTATGGCTCAAAAATTTACAAAATCTTTTAAAGTTGATCTTAAATTTATAAGTTTTGTTAAAACAAGAAAAAAAAAATGTTCCAAGGGATTCAGTCGATTGAATGAATAGTTCAGTCGACTAAATAAGGGATAGAAAGTCCTACCCTTTGATTCAGTCGACTGAATGAGACACTCAATCGACTAAAAAAGGTTAAGTCTTTCTTGCCTAAAGACCTAGTCAATTGAATGAGGGATAAGGAGTTCCGTCCTCCTGATCCAGTCGGCTGAATCGATTGTTCAGTTGACATAATGGTTTTTACTTGAAACTATTTTAATTGACTCAGTCAACTGAACAAGCATTCAGTTAACTAAATGCTCGATAATAATGACTATAATCTGAATTTAAGAATGCTGTTCAGAGCACTAAATACTCTTAACTACTCCAAAACATTAATACTTTGTGAGTAACAACCATATGGGTTTAAGACTATATAAACCCATAATAAATGAGCAAACCTAATAATCTAAGAACAATCAATTCATTCTTAGTCTCATTTGTTGTTCATCCAAGCTTTCAAAATTCTTCTTGAGCCATTTCTAAAGCTTTGTTCTTTAAAGAGAGATGATTTCATTCTGTAAATGCATTAATTGCTTTCTCTCTTATATACTTCTAGAAACTTCAACTTAAATCACTGTAAGAGAAAGAGTTGGAGTAACTTTTAGAGGTGTTAAACACTTTCTTATAATCTTTATAGTTAAGAGAACCTTGTAAGGTTTGGGTAACACCCTCGAAATTGCTTGACTAATTTAGTGGATTACTTCAAGGATGTTCCTTGAAGAGAATGGATGTAGGGTCAGAGAGATTCCAATAGAGCCGAACCACTATAAGTATAATTTTCATTTTCTCTTCCTTATTCCTTTAAATTCCAGTTTTATATCATGTTGTGCTTGCCTGTTTTTATAAGTGTTTAAAACTTGTTTATTGATTGCAAAAAGTTTTAAAACCTAATTCACCCTCTTTTGGGTTACTCTTTGGTTTATAGTTTTTATGCCATGCAATTACTTTACACGTGTAAAGCAATATTGTCTCTGTTGGTACAAGATTTAACTTATTCGTCAATCGAGGTTAGAGTAGACTCGACTGGAACAGTATTTCTTTGGATGGGTCCGATATTGCCCCAATTAAGAGAACTTTAATGATATGCCATTATAAATTCAAACAAAAAATTTAATATATTAGCTAATAAACAGAATAAATGGTAAGTGCAAAGTAGAAACAAACTCAATATATATTGAAATTGAAAACAATGCTGATACAATGAGTTTACAAAGTTGAAACCTCAAAATACTAGATACAGACTTCTCGAGCTTATTGTAGTGTATATTGAAAGGGATGAAGAAAAAGATTACAGTTATGATTACTGTACAACTATTCCTATTTTGATTGGAAAGTAAAAGAAAGGAAATGCTCAAAGTAAATGCTGATAGATAGATAATTATTGTTGTCTCTTATGATTGATTCTATTGCTATTTATAATGCTTCAGGCGTGGACAGTTATATTGATGTTTCCAAAAAGTCTCCCACGTTTTCATTTCTTCATATTCTCTGGATTAATTAAGTCGAGCATGCCACATGTTCAAATATTTTATTCCACTAGGGAGTTATATCTAATCGTGGCCATTTTTACCTTAGCCAAATTAAATTTATGACTTTTGGTTTATCCTCATTCCCTAAAGAGTCGGATTAGTAGTTATGTATGCTGGAGGTTGAAGTAAAATTCTATCGAGCTTATTAGCCTCGAGTCCTCGAATTAACCTATTTGTATTGATGTTGTCCATCAAACTTTTCTTTTAAAATTTCTTGTTTCGTGGGCTTTCTGACTGCTATTCGTTTTTGTCTCATTCAATTCTCCTATCACACCTCTTCTCTTTTTAGCTATATTCTCTCTTACTTGCTAAGGCCTTTCCACGTGGTCTAATTAGGCCATGCCACCACATTAAATTATTTTTGGTATAAACAATTACACCCCGCATGCGATTGGTTCAAAGACGAGAACCATTAAGCATGATTGCACATGATCTTTCATTTCCTTAGGGATTCAAATTGGTTGTGCTTCTGTACTCAATAAATACTTTATTCCTTTTTTTTTTTTTTTTTTTTTTTTTTCTGATTCTCTTCAAAAATTCTCTTTGCAATCCCTAGTATTCCTAAATTCCATCAGCACCTTCAATTTTCTGTTTCATCTATTCTTATTCAAATTACTTAAATCTCTCTATGGCTACAAAAGGAAAGAATATCCATATTAGTGATACTTCCCCCGAAAAAATACCTTCTCACACTACTATACCTTCTCTTGGTAAGGGAAAAGGTTCTGTTTCTATTGAAACTCCTGAACAACAAAAATAATGTTGAGTTTTTGGCTTATACAAATCATCTTATTTAATCTTCTCGAGACCAGGGACTTCTCTATGAAGCTTATCAACCTTATCTCTTGAGACTTTCCAATTAATGGGTGGTCTGTTTAGATTGAGAGTCTTCCCACCTTAGTGACTTTCTAATTAATGGTTGGTAAGTTCTTGTGAAGATCTGATTGCTTTAGGGGTTCTACACCATCAAGATCCTATTGACTGCCCTATTTTATAGAAAGAGCATAAGACTTTATGTAGGTACCGATCGTTTCCGCCTGAGACTCATGCATCTGGCTCATTACCTAAGGCCACTCCCCTTAAAGAAGATGGATATGGCGAGGATACAGATTACAATGAGTAGGCATATAGAAACGAGTGAAACCTACCAAGTCTAATACAAACCACTTATATGTAGTAAGGAGGCTCCCATGATAGGTGTGCTTTTAATGTATTAGATAAGGGGTCGTTTGTCATCCAAGCACAAAGCAAGGATGGCGAGTAAGGAGCTGCCGCTTGACCTTGATATGGGTCAAATCCGTTGTCATTGGTCTACATGAGAAATTCCAAAGCTCGAGAGATTTTGGTCGAAAAAAATGATGAGTTAAAGCTCTCTCTCTTACCTAGACCGAAGTCTATCCCTTTGTGCTTCAAGGGAATTAATTGAAATTTTCATTCAAGCATTATTATCATACAGTACTAATAAAACCAAGCACACATTTTGCAATTTTTATTCAAACAAAGCAACACCAAATATTAACTTTACAGTAATGTGGTAAAAGTAAGTATATAAAAGAAATAAATTGATTTGACTATGAAGAAAAAAATATTAAAACTACTTGCAAAGTATGGATGAGAAGTAAATTAAAGTACGTGCATTTAAACTAGGTGGATCAATCATGTAAGTTAAACTAGATGGATTGAGACTAAATTATTTTAAACTAGATGAATTGAACTTGAAGACTAAATTGAATGAATTAAACTAAGCTACTTTACACTAGACGAATTAAAAAAAAAAACAAAGAATTAAGCTAAATAGATTTAAACTAAACTACCATAAAGATAGGATTGAAAATAACTAGTAACTAGTAACTAGTAACATTTTTAATGGGCCAAAGGGAGCCCAAAATTAACAAGGACTAAGGGGGCCCAAAATTCTTCGTAAAGAATTAAAGTTCACATGTAATTAATGACAACTTAAAATAAAACATCTAACTTAGAGAACTTAAAAATTCTTAAGGCACAAAACTAAAGGAAAGAACTTTAAAACTATCGTTAACTTAACATTGCATTTAACGAAGAGACTACATATGACTAGTAGCTAACTAAAGAAAGACATATAACTAGTGAAAAATAAAATGTTAAAAAACTAGTAAGTATCTTAAGATGAAATTTTTTAAGTAAGCTAAATTAATCTAGTCTATTTTTAAGGTGGATTAAACACATGAATCATGCTAACAATTTATTTTGCAAAAATAAAAGCTTAACCAACCTTCTTTGGCTAAGGAAAATTACCATGAGTGGGGATTATCCTCGGTGTTGGAAATCACCTTGACAAGATGCCCAGGTGGTGATCTTCCAAACACCCAAGTCTAGAATGATTTGTAGAAAGAAATACAGCAATCGAACACAATAACAGAAAATCAAAGAAAGAAAGAAGACAAGCAATTGTTATCGAGGTTTGGCAATGTGCCTACGTCCCCGTGAATTCCTCTGAACTCTCTGCACTAAATCAAATGGTTCTTACAAGTTACAGCAATCCCCTTCAAGAAACCTCAAGTTCTTGAAGGAACCAAGAAGAGAACAAGAAAGTGATAGACCTATTATAATGCTTTCTATCAATTCTCTACCAACCTCTCTTCTTTTACAACCAGCCTCACTACAAAGAGTCCCTCTTATGTTTTGTGTCTTTGCACTCTCACACAATTCTCTCTTGTATTACATTTGATCTCACACAATGTCACAACAATGATTCTTCTCTCATGTGAAAAATGAGGCTAGGGAACCCCTTTCATAGCCATCCACTTCTTGGACATTCTTGTGAGTTAATCTCCACCCTTAGATCATGATCTCCATTTAATTAAGGCCCTTCATCACTTTCTTAAGTGGTGCTGTGCGTTTTGACCCTGCACACACGCACCTAAGAAAGTCCTCATGTATGCTGTCGGCCAGTGCTGCAGCTTCAACTTCTCAGCACTGCAGCTTTGAGTTTCTGTCCCTTGTACTATTCCTGCCAGATTCCAGCGCTGCAGCTTTAAGTTGCTGTCCCCTTCACACAACACCCTTTTGCTTATATGCAGAAGTGCGCACACTAGTGCGCATGGCATTCCCTTGCTCCAAAATGAAGCACACATATGTGTACAACCTTCTAACTTGCTGAACTTTGATCCTCCACCTTTGGTTTAGAATTTAACCATCTTTGAACCATACTTGGACATGTTTGAACCTTAGATAAATACCAACAATCTCTACCTTTGTCTAAGTGTTTAAAAACCTGAACCATTGTGCAGAGAGCTTCGGGATCCAAACTCATCTTGAGTCATCAATTAACCAGATTCCTCCACAAGTGCCACGCACTTTAGCTATCCAAAGATACCACCACCTGTTCTTTTAGGACCTCCCACTCGTCCAATAACCCTTTGCACCCCATAGCCTCCTTTATGGCTTTCGTAGCCACTATACATTTTGCCCTGGTTGTTATGAGTGCTACCACTGGCTGCCACTGAGTCTTCAAATACCTCAGCAACCTCTTCATCCCAAGCCAATGCTTCTTTCTGGGATTACTCACAAATTTACTGAGAACACCTATTGCCCAAGAAACCCTTAACCAGTTTCTCTCCTTTTCTTGGATTATACACATCCCAAAGATCTTTTGTGTAAAGCTGAGATCCTTCCTCTCAAAATCTTCACTGAGTTGAGATGTAAACCCTTCCATCCTCTCCCTACTGTTCCAAACCAACAGCACATCATCGACATAGATGAGGATACTCACCATCTTCTCCACCTTGTGTCCAGGTGAGAAAGTTTATGTGAAATCTATGTCTTCTCTTCTTGTGAACCCATTCGCCACCAGCTTAGCCTTGTTCTGGACTTCATCTCCTGGAGGGTACCCTTCTTTGATCTTGTAAGTGCACTTACATTCCACAACTTTCTGCTTTCTTGGAATTTTCACCAATTCCCAGAAGTTGTTCTTCCTCAAAGAGTCCATTTCTTCCTCCATAGCCAGCTGCCACTTTGACGAATCCTTACACTCCATGGCATCCATGTAAGTTTCTGGTTCAAACTCTCCTTCTATCCAAGGAGCTACTACATTAGCATTTGCAGCATTTAAAAACCCATATCTCAAGGGTGGTCTAACCACTCTCCTTCCCCAGTCTCTTGTGAGCTGGTAGTCATTTACTGCATCAACCTCTTCTTGTTCAGCCTCCTCTTGAGTTTCTTGAGCTTGGCCTTCATCCAAGGGCTCTACTTGGTCTGTACCCTCTTGCCTCCTCTGCTCTACCTGAACCGAGTTCTCCTTGATGCAATGCTCCATAACTTCCAGACTGGTTTGCTCACTAGCTCCTGCAGGGTTAGTTTCCTCCAAGTAGCGAAATAATAATTCATTAAAGATAACATCCCTACTTATGATAAGTTTCATGCCCTTTTTTTCTAAGGACCACAACCTGTATCCCTTAACCTCATCACTATATCCTAGAAATACACATTTTCTAGATCTAGGGCTAAGTTTATCCTCCTTTTGATGTGCATATGCAGTACACCCAAAAGTTCTAAGGTTGTCTAATTTAGGGGGTTTTTCACTCCATATTTTCATGGGAGTCTTGAGCTCTGCAGCTCTAGAGGGTGATCTATTTATCAAGTATGCAGCTGTAGCCACAGCTTCTCCCCAAAAATATTTTAGTAAACCGGATCCTATTAGCATGCACCTAACCTTTTCCATAAGGGTCTTATTCATCCACTCAGCAACTCCACTTTGCTGAGGGTTTCTACAACCGTCCTATGTCTTAGAATACCATTTAACCTACAAAATTGATCAAGTTCTTGGTTAAAAATTTCTAAGCCATTATCGGTTCTTCTCCCCTTAACTACTCTACCTATTTGAGTCTCTACTAGCCCTTTCCACACTTGTAACTTATTCAAGGCATCTGATTTATTTCTAAGCAAATAAACCCACACTCTTCTTGAATAATCATCAATTAAAGACAGAAAGTAAATGTTACCTTCCTGTGTTGGTGTCCTTGCTGGTCCCCAAAGGTCCGCACGAATGTAGTCAAGAATGCCCTTAGACTTGTGCACTCTGGTGTTGAAGTTGACCCGGTGTTGCTTCTCAAGAACACAACACTCACAGAAATCAAGTTCCTCTACTTTGTCTCCACCAAGTAGACCATCCTTGCTGAGAACTTGTAGGCCCTCTTCGCTCATATGTCCCAAGCGAGTGTGCCAAAGGGTTGCCTTGTCCATCTCATCCATCAAGCTTGCTGTTTGATCATTGATTTCTGTCTCTCCGATCATCTCATAGAGTCTATCGTTTCTTGCTGCCTTGATCACTACCAAGGATCCCTTGGCTACCTTGATCTTTCCTCGCTCTATCTTGCATGCGTACCCCATGGAATCCAGCTGCCCCAATGAGATCAAATTCTTCCTTAAATCTGGAACATACCTCACATTTTCCAACAGCCTTGTCATTCCATCAAACATCCTCACCTGGATGTCTCCTATGCCTCTCACTTGGTAAGAAACATCATTCCCCAAGAAAGCCTTTTCATCATTGGTTTCCTTGAAATTCTTGAACCAACTCCTGTGAGGGCACAGGTGATGAGTGCACTTGGAATCCAAGATCCATTTCTTGCTGCCTTCTTGCCCCTTGCTCACACCCGAGCACACAACAAGAATATCGTCATCTTGCTGTTCTGTTTTGGCAACCGAAGCCTCTCCATTCTTGGTATGACTTCCTCCTCTATCCTTTTTTATCTTCTTGTAATCTTTCTTGACATGACCCTCCTCATGGCAGTAGTAGCAGCTCTTCCCTCCAAATCTCAGTTTGTAATGCATTCTCCTATGGCCTTCTCCTCTACCTCTGTGTTCTGGTAGTAGCCATGCATGCTGCTGTGCACTTTCCCATGGCTCTCTCCTATACCTCTATCCCGGTAGTAGTTATGCATGCTATTGTGCACTCTCTCATGGCTCTCTCCTCTACCTCTATCCCGGTAGTAGCCATGGTTGCTGCCATACTGAGTTGCTGGTTTTCTTTTAAAGAATAGCCCTTTACCACTTGATGCACTCTTTATCTTGGCATCAAGATTATCTTGCAACTCTTTCTTAGGATCAAATTTAAAATCAAAGATTCGTTTACGAAGATACCTCTTATCCGTGAGAGTCTTGGGAAGAAACAACTTATCTAGTTTCTTCCATATTTCAGCTGGATCTTCCGAGTCTCTGCACTCCCTTGTGACATTATCCGACATGTGCAAGAAGATGGTGTTGTAAGCCATCTTCTTCATCTCAATCCGCTGGTCCTCCGTGGTACTTGCTGGAAAAGCATCATCTTCTCCAAGAGCCAAGTCCACTTTCCGTTGCACTAGAACCTCCTTGATCTTCCACTTCCATAGGGAAAAATTTCCCTTTCCATCTAACTTCTCAATACCGAAATTTGAAGCCATCTTTGCGGGCAAGATCCTAGATTTATGCACTACACTCAACTGCTTTCTTCAACCTCAAGAACACAGATTGAAGATGGATCTTAACATCGTTCTTGAATCAACCTTCAAGAACACAATCAGATCTTGATCTTTACACCGTTCTTGAATCACCCAAGAAGTTAATCTTTGATTCTTGGAGTCTTGGCTCTGTCACCTTCTACTTCTTGCTCCGATAACCAGTTGTGCTTGCTCTGATACCACTGTCCAAAGCTTTGATACCACTATTTAAAATCACATTGACAAGATGCCCAAGTGGTGATCTTCCAAACACCCAAGTCTAGAATGACTTGTAGAAAGAAATACAGCAATCGAACACAAGAACAGAAAATCAAAGAAAGAAATAAGACAAGCAATTGTTATTGAGGTTCGGCAATGTGCCTACGTCCCCGTGAATTCCTCTGAATTCTCTGCACTAAATCAAATGGTTCTTACAATTTATAGCAATCCCCTTCGAGAAACCTCAAGTTCTTGAAGGAACCAAGAAGAGAACGAGAAAGTGATAGACCTATTACAATGTTTTCTATCAATTCTTTACTAACCTCTCTTCTTTTACAACCAGCCTCACTACAAAGAGTCACTCTTGTGTTTTGTGTCTTTGCACTCTCACACAATTCTCTCTTGTATTACATTTGATCTCACACAATGTCACAACAATGATTCTTTTCTCATGTGAAAAATGAGGCTAGGGAACCCCTTTTATAGCCATCCACTTCTTGGACATTCTTGTGAGTTAATCTCCACCCTTGGATCATGATCTCCATTTAATTAAGGCCTTTCATCACTTTCTTAAGTGGTGCTGTGCATTTTGACCTTGCACACACACACCTAAGAAAGTCCTCATGCATACTGCCGGCCAGTGCTGCAGCGTCGACTTCCCAACGCTGCAGCTTTGAGTTTTTGTCCCTTGTGCTATTCCTACTAGGTTCCAGTGCTACAGCTTTGAGTTGTTGTCCACTTCACAAAACACCCTTCTGCTTGTGTGCAGAAGTGCGCACACTAGTGCGCATGGCCTTCCCTTGCTCCAAAATGAAGCACACATATGTGTGCAGCCTTCTAACTTGCTAAAATTTGATTTCCACCCTTGGTTTAGACTTTAACCATCTTTAAACCATACTTGGACATGTTTGAACCTTAGACAAATACCAATACTCGGAGATCCTTGTGCTTTTGTGGACTTAGTGAAGTTGGAAGAATGATTTGAATGAAGATTAAAAGACAAAAAAAAAAACAAAAAAGAGTGACCTAAAATGATGAAGAACTCTCACTATTTCTTCTTTTGTGTTTCACTTTTTGCTCTTTTCTCACCTTTCTTCAACAATCTCTTCTCTTTTGTTATATTCCTCTATTTAATCTTCCTACACTTATCTTTTTCTCTCTTTTCTCACTTTTTTCTTTCTCTTTACACTTTCTTTCTTTTCTCTCTTTTTCCCATTACTTTGCTTTAGTGTTGTTTTGGCTTTTTTGCGTTAACAAAGGGGCATATTTATAGCAGGAGTAAGGGCTATCAAGAGATTAAAAAAATCAAAATAATAGGGAAAAAGAAGGTGCATGGTCGGTTATATAAGGAAAAGAAAAAGTAGTTTCAACTTTTGAGATGAAAAAGATGTTTCACTTTTGGGGTGTAAAGGTGGGGCTAGAGAAGTGACTGTGGTAAACCAAGTGAAAAGTGAGAGGGAAAAGACTTTTAGGTGGTTGGACATAGGAAAGAGGGAGTTTTTTCTCTGAGGTGAAAAAAAGTGAAGAAGAATACTTGCAAAAAGGTGAACAAGAAAAGACATTTTGGAGTGTTTTCAATAAAGCAAAAACAAAATTAAAAAAGGTGTGGAAAAACTCTCCTTGCTTTAGATAACCAAGAGGGGTGGAAAAGACACAATTTTTTTTTGGTTTTTGATATATAATAAAGTGGAAAAGCTTAGGGAAAAAAACTGTTGTTTTTTAGGTGCTATTTTTGGGGTATAAAATGTGATTTTTTGGGTAGAAAATGGTATTATTTCACATTTAGGAAATGGTAAAGATTTATAAGGTAAGGTCCAATTAACTAAACAAAAGGAAAAGAAGAGAAACTCTTTCTTTTTGGTACACATGGCAATCCAAAGAGGGAGAAAAGTTAGCTACTTTATAAGTGCATTGTTGTTGCTTTTTAGCTTAAAAAAGGCTTATTTTGTGTTGGAAAAATGTAGCATTTGGTAAAAAAGAAGATGAGGGAATCTAGGAGGTAGATGTGAGTTCAAAAAGCAAAAATAACGAGTGAAACTTCCTCATTATGGCCAGCCACATAGGGAGATGAGAGATACATCTTTTTTGTTATAAAAAAGTAACTTTTACTTTGAGAAAAGTGAACTAATCAAGGAGTACCAAGTGGAGGGTGAAATTGGAAATACACCCTTAAAAATTAGAAGTCTTCTTGGGCTTGAAATTTGGGCTAAAAGTGTTTCGGCTTAAGAAAGATCAAAAGGCTTTAGTGGGTTTTAGATTGGGTTAAAATTTATATGAAAACTTTAGTCTTGGATTAATTGAATCAAATAGAGTCCAACTGAGTTAAACCCAAAGTGAATTACATGGATTGAACAAAAGGGTCTTACAATTGCTCCAACTCTCCAATTGAATCCATACTTCCTCACTTACCAAGTTCAAGCACACTAGAATCAAAGATTCATCATAGGAACCTGTGTAAGGTTCGTTAAAAAATTCTATTCCAAAATTGGGTGTCTATAGTTTGCCTTCTTTGATTGGAGCTCCTTTGAGAGTTCCAATCAAAGGATGTGAGTGACCGCTATTTTGTTTCAAAATTTTAGAACGACAAATATGTGATGTGTGCATAAAAGTAAATGTGTTGTTGGGCAAAGTTGGTGTCATAGGATCACCTATGAGAATGATACATACCTAGAGTGATAGAGCTGGCGTCCGTTCACTCGTGCGATACTTCTAGATTGATTGGTGCCTACTGTGAGGACTTCGGTTTGCCTGCTGACAAGGACTTTTGTTTGCCTGCTTATGAGGACTTTGAGCTTTGGATTTTGCCTGCTAACGAGGACTTTGATTTGCTTGTTGATGAGGATTTTGGCTTTATGATTTTTCCTACTAATGAGGACATTGGGTTCCTGGCTGACGAGGACTTTGGTTTGCCTACTGACGATGACTTTGGTTTGCCTACTGATGAGAACATTGGGTTGCCTATTATGAGGACATTGGTTTGTGATTTTTCCTGCTAATGAGGACTTAGGTTTGCTTGCTGATGAGGAATTTGGTTTGTCTGCTAACAATGGCTTTGGCTTTGCTTGTTAATGAGGACTTTGGTGATTTCACTTGTTAATGAGAACTTTTTGGTACTTTTGCCTGCTGTGAGGTCTTTAGGTTTGCTTGCTAAAGAGGACTTAGGCCCACCTGCTAACGAGGACTTTGTTTTGTGATTTTTCCTACTAATGAGGACATTGGGTTGCCTGCTGATGAGGACATTGGATTGCCTGCTATGAGGACTTTGGTCTGTGATTTTGCCTGCTAATACGGACATTCTTTTTGGGATTGTGCCTGTTGTGAGAGCTTTTTCATGATTTCTCCTACTGTGAGGGCTTGTACCTATTGGTTCTGAGACTATTTTCATTCAAATTTATTAAATCACTAAGAGAACTTAGGCATGAGCTGAGTCATGGCATTTAGGATTTTTCTTTAAAAAGTTTTGAAAAAAGAAAAGGTACAAAGCGTGCAAGAGATATCTTTTGAAGAAAAATGCACTTAGCGACATTTACTTTGGCAACTTATTTTATTTGACCCAAAACTTGTATTTAAACCCATATTTCCTCTTAACGAAGTCGAGATAAAAATATTTAACTCAAGATTTGTGTTTAAACCCATCTTTCTTTTATTTGGTGCACATCCTATAGTATATCTAAGAATAAAGCTTCACAACTTGTCCAATTTTTTTTTTCTTCTTCAACAGAAAGACAATGGAAGTTATCTCACCGAAATGATATACGGGATCGACAACGTGAAGGGTATCTAGCTCCACAATTCCTCATGGTAAGGCATCAATGTGATCTTCTTACTCAAAGGTATCAGGATCGATTGGAATTTCTTAAGGGCTATATAGGTAGTGTGGGATCTTGACACCCACGTACTTGTTCTAATTTTCCCCTACTGTTCTTGCTCAAAATCTGCCCCCACTGTTGAACTCGAGACCGAGTCAAAAGAAAAACTTAACAATGTCTTGATTCTTCATGTATTTTGTCTACCATATGTGTTTTGAAATCCATTAAAAATGAACAATTGGCATGAGCCATTTTAAAAAAAAAAATTCTTTATGTTAATTTAGATATTAAAAAAATTCCGTTTTGTTTTGTTCATTCAATCGGGCCTCAATGATGTATTTGCATGGTTCTGACGAGGATAAAAGGAGAAATAAGGTTTTTTTGCAAGATCGTGGCTACGCCAAAGTGGTTGCCTACGTACCCAAAGAGGGATCAAGCTATATGTTGTTTGAGGGTTTCATCTCATGTGTTCGACAGACACAATCAATTGGCTTGGATGTAAGGTAAGATTTGGTGGAAACCTCTTGCAAGTAGTGCAGGAAAAGTTATTTCGAAGGGATAATCTTCCACGAGTAGTTTCAAGACAGGGTATGTTTGCTCGGTAAAGCTAAGTTCCATCATCGCCAAAAACTAGTTTGTGAGGCTAAGCGATCTTCATCAATCTAAGAGGACTTTCTCAAGGTTTGTAACATGGTCAATGGCTTCTAAGGCTAATGAAGGAAAGGATAATCGAAAGGCTTAAAAAGTGTTTTAGGGTTCTTATAAGCCAAGGATTATATTTTAATATTTTTTGCCTTCTTTTTATTTCGACTTCCGCCTCTTTTGTCGATTATTCTCTTCATTTTTTCTTGTCTTTTGACTTTTGTCTCCTTCATCAGTCATCCTCTTTATTTTTTCTTCTTCTTTTTCATCTTTTTCATCGATCATTCTTCTCTCTTATTTTTTTCTTCTCTTTTGTGTCTTTTTGTTTTGTTTTCCCCCTTGGCATAGCCTGTTCTTTTTGAAAATTCTCATCGTCAAATGTGTTGACATAAAAAGAAAGTGGAATCTGCTTGCATATACTGAAGGAAAAAATTCTCTTGGGTCGATCCACTTGAGTAAAAAAAACGACAGTTGGGGAATCTATTCAAGTTGAATCCACTTTGGACTGAATTCATTGGGGACCCTAGAGGTTATCACGTGTCGGGCTTTGATTGGGTGGTGTGAAAGCAATCCTTAGCGATGGTTATTTTGAAAGAAATCATAATGAGAAAAAATTCTTAATGAATGGGAAAAAATAGAATGATGGCCTCTCGTTGTCTCAAATCCAACTGCTTAGCCTTTCCAAATCATATATTTTATAGGTTCAAGATTACAAGTGAACTTCCAAATGTTTCTTTTTATGTTGAGGTGAAATTTTGCTCAAATGTTTTGGCATACCATGCATATATACCATGGAATTTTTTGTTTTTATTAAAATGGAACATGTACAACACCCAGATTAACAGTTGAAGTTCACTTGTTTCAGTTTTTGGTTTTCAAAATCAAGTTCAATGAAAGGGATTTTTTATCACATATTTAAAACATAGCACATTCAAAATCAGACATCTTTTCATTGACATGGGAAATGCATTTGAATAGGGGGTGGAGACAATATTCCCCTGCTCATCCTTCAAAAGAAAGAGTTCAGATCTTTGACTCAAACTGGTATAACCATTCAAGTTCTTTATTGATGCTCTTAAGCTAACTTGCATCCTTCACATGCTTTGAACCTAGCTGGTATTCTCAATTCCGATTTGTTTCTCAAACGCATCCTTTTAGTTTGATGTCCATCGACCCACTGCTCTTGCCTTTCAAACTGTTGTTCATGCATTGTAATAGGGCCTACCATTGACATTACATTGCTTTTCTTGTATGTTGCGATCTTCAAAGTTGAACCATTTGGATCCAAGAATTCTTTAATTAGGGCCATGAGCCCCCAAAATTCGGCACTACTCATTTATCCGAAGTTGGGCTTGGAAGGGTTAGTGTTTGTGTTGGTTATGTTTATGGTGGAAGGGTCAGATGTTTTGTTTTGGGTGAAGGGGTTGGGGGTTGTGTTTAGGGTGGAGGGGTCAGAGGTTATGTATAGGGTCGAGGGGTCAAGCATAGTGAGTAATTCTTTGATCATGTTAAGGAAGTTTGGTGAGACACAATTAGGCATGGGAGCTGAGTCATTAGTAAGTTTTTCCATTAAAAGTGAGACTGGACTCGTAAAATGCCTTTTTTTAGCCTTCCACTAGAGGATCGATACCAAAATGAGGAAGGACTGTCCCCCATCCCGGACCTATGACTTTTCTTTACAAAAAAGACAAGACATTTTTTAAGTTCTTCATTCTTTGAATCTTTTTTTGCCATGCTCGCTTATTCATAGTATTACTTTAACTTTATCAATGAGTTTCGATTTTGCATCCAAAGGCCCACTGAATGAATTAAAGTCCACTTGCGTATAAGTTCTCAATTAGCCCAATTAGGAGGAAACAAAAATATAAAGAAAATTTTCTCTAATTAAATTACAATCAAATTTTCTTGGTTTTAACATGGTTAAATGTGATGGATTTGACATCAACAAGCTTCCCAAGGGAGTCAGACTCTAATGATGATTTAGGCTAAACCTAAGACGCTCAAATGAAAAATAAAGATTACCCCTTACATGGATCGTTCCGCTGGATCCTTGGGCCCTCAGTCACTTTCATTTTAGATTACTTGGGTTAGGGCCCAATTAACATTAGTTTCTTCTGATGGACTTCTCAATGATATCAGACTACCTTAACTAAGGGACAAATCCTCTATTTAAAATAAAAAAATGGGCTCATTTCATTTGGTTATAATTTAATCAAAAGAAATTTCCTCTGATTAAATTCCAATCAAACTTCCTTAGTTTGGGCCCCTTCAATCCTTCATGGGCTTTTTCATAGTTAAATATTGTGGGTTTGATATCACTAAGTTTCCTAAGAGATTTGGAACATGGTGGTGATTAGGGCTAAATCCAATAAGCCCAAACGAATAATGAAGTTTGCCACTAACATGGATCTTTCCACCTGATCCTTGGGCCTTCAGTCGCATTCATTTTAGATTTCTTTGTTAAGGCCCAATCACCACTAGTTTCTTTTGTGGGCTCTTTAATGAGGTCAAACTAACAAGACTTAACTAAGAGAAAATCCACTATTTTGGGCTAACCTAGAGCCAACATTGAGTTTAATTTATTCGATTATGATTTAATCGAAGGAAACACTAAATTTCCAAACATGTTATCAAACAAATTGATTTTATCTTCTTTTTTTTTTAACATGTAAGGTGAAGGAAAACACATATAAGCAAGAAAAAATGGATAGAAAATGGTTCATCTCATTGATGGAAAGGTTCTAGGGTTTACTTAAAAGAGGGTAGGCTCGCCTTATAACTTCGGGGGGCTCAGGTACCCCAAGGCTAGAAGGATGCTATCGTGCTTCTCTAGTGGCTTGAAAAGTCGACCACAAGAGTACAAACATGTTTGGTAAACCTTTGTTACACGGACAAGAACCAAGAGGAACTTATCTGACACCAAGGGTTGACGATAAGAAAATGGGGGTTACACTAGAAACCAAAATGAAACGGGCCTCCTAATTTACTCCGTCGAGAGCGAAGGATAAGCACTAGTGTGCAAAGTGAAGTATTAAATAATAACTCAAATTAAAATTTCAAAAGATTTCCAAGCGAAGTTGCTAACTGTAGGTACCACTCTTTTCTGCCTAAGACCCATGCATCCGGCTCATTACCTAAGGCCACTCCCCTAAAAGAAGGTGGATATGGCGAGAGTGTGGATTACGATGAGTAGACATATGGAAACAAGTGAAACCTACCAAGTCTAATACAAACCCTTTATAAGTAGTAAGGAGGCTCCCATGATGGGTGTGTATTAGACAAAAGGGTCATTTGTCATCCAAGCACAAAGCAAGGATGACGAGTAAGGAGCCACCATTTGACTTTGAAGGGGGTCAAATCCCTTGTCATTAGTCTACGTGAGAAATTCCAAAGCTCAGGAGATTTGGGTGCAAAAGAGTGAGGATTTAAAGCTCTCTCTCTTACGTAGACCGAAGTCTAGCTCTTTGTGCTTCAAGGGAATTAATTGAATTAATTCAAGTATTAATATCATATACTACTAATAAAACCAAACACACATTTTTCAATTTTTATTTAAACAAAGCAACGCCAAATATTAACTTTAAAGTAATGCAGTAAAAGTAAGTATATAAAGGAAATAAATTGCTTTGACTATGAAGAAAAAAAAATTAAAACTATTTACAAAGTACGGAGGAGAAGTAAATTAAAGTGTGTGCATTTAAACTAGGTGGATCAATTATATAAGTTAAACTAGATGAATTGAACTTGAAGACTAAATTGAATGAATTAAACTAAGTTACTTTAAACTAGATGAATTAAAAAATAAATAAGAATTAAGTTAAATAGATTTTAACTAAACTACTTTAAAGATGGGATTCAAAGTAACTAGTAACCAGTAACATTTTTAATGGGCCAAAGAGGGCCCAAAATTAACACGAACCAAGGGGGCCCAAAATTCTTCTTAAAGAATTAAAGTTCACATGTAATTAATGACAACTCAAAATAAAACATCTAACTTAGAGAACATAAAAATTCTTAAGGTACTAAACTAAAGGAAAGAACTTTAAAACTACCGTTAACTTAACATTGCATTTATCGAAGAGACTATATATGACGAGCAGCTAACTAAAGAAAGACATATAACTAGTGAAAAAAAAATGCTAAGAAACTAATAAGTATCTTAAGATGAACTTTTTGAGTGAGTCAAATTAATCTAGTCCATTTTCAAGGTGGTTTAAATATATGAATCATGCTAACAATTTATTTTACAAAAAAGTAGAAGCTTAACCAACCTTCTTTGGCTAAGGAAAATCTCCACGTGTAGGGATTATCATCGGAGATCCTTGTGCTCTTATGGACTTAGTGAAGTTGGAAGAATCATTTGAATGAAGATTAGAAGACCAAAAAAACAAAAGAGTGACCGAAAATGATGAACAACTCTCACTATTTCTTCTTTTGTGTTTCACTCTTTGCTCTTTTCTCATCTTTCTTCAACAATCTCTTCTCTTTTGTTATATTCCTCTCTTTAATCTTCCTACACTTCTCTTTTTCTCTCTTTTCTCACTTCTTTCTTTCTCTTTACACTTTCTCTCTTTTCTCTCTTTTTCCCATTACTTTGCCATAGTGTTGTTTTGGTTTTTTTTTTTGTGTTAGCAAAGGGGGTGTTTATAGGAGGAGAAAGGGCTGTCCAAGAGATTAAAAACAATCAAAATAATAGGTGAAAAGAATGTGCATGGCTTTTCATATAGGGAAGGGGAAAAAGTAGTTTTAACTTTTGAGATGAAAAAGATGTTTCACTTTTGGGGTGTAAAGGTGGGGCTAGAGAAGTGAGGTGTGGTAAACCAATTGAAAAGTGAGAGGGAAAAGACTTTTAGGTTGCTGGACATGGAGAAGAGGGAGTGGTTTCTTTGAGGTGAAAAAAAAGGTGAACAAGAAAAGACATTTTGCAGTGTTTTCAATAAAGAAACAGCAAAATTAAAAAAGGTGAGGAGAAACTGTCTTTGCTTTGGAAGACTAAGAGGGGTTGAAAAGACACAATTTTTTTGGTTTATGATATATAATAAAGTGAAAAATCTTAGGGAAAAAAACATGCAATTACAAAGCAAAAGAAATGTGAAAAAAGCTTCATATTCCCAAAAAACTGCTGTTTTTTAGGTGCTGTTTTTGGGGTATAAAATATGATATTTTGGGTAGAAAAAGGTGTTATTTAACATTTAGAAAAAGAGTGAAATATTAATAAGGTAATTTCCAATTAACTAAGCAAGAGGAGAAGAAGAGAAACTCCTTTTTGGTACACATAGTTGTCCAAGGAGAGAGAAAAATCAACTACTTTATAAGTGCATTGTTGTTTATTTTTAGGTGAAAAAAGTCTTATTTTGTGTGGGAAAAAGGTAGCATTTGGTAAAAAAGAAGATGAGGGAATCTTAGAGGGAGATGTGAGTTGAAAATGTAAAAAGAAATAGTGAAAATTCCTCACTATGGTCAGCCACATAGAGAAAAGAGAGAGACATCTTTTTGGTTATAAAAAAGTAACTTTTACTTTGAGAAAAATGAACCAATCAAGGAATGCCAAGTGGAGGGTGAAATTGGAAGTTAACCATTAAAAATTAGAAGTCTTCTTAGACTTGAAATTTGGGCCAAAAGTGTGGGCTTAGGAAAGATCAAAGGACTTTAGTGGGTTGTAGATTGGGTCAAAATTTAAATGAAGACTTTGGTCTTGGATTAGTTGAATCAAATAAAGTCCAATTGATTTAAACCCAAAGTGAATTAAATAGATTGGACAAAATGGTCTTACAATTTCTCCTACTCCCCAATTAAATCTATGCTTCCTCACTTACCAAGTATGAGCACACTAGGATCAAAGATTCATCATAAGAACCCGCGCGTGGTTCGTTAAAAATATTTGGAATGAAATTGGGTGTCTACAATTTAAGATGTACCTCTTGGTGCGTAGGTACTCTTAACATATCCTGGTACCATGTTAGCAATTAATGGCTTTCTTGAGTGGAAAGAATCATAGCTCATTGCGCTCTAGAGCTAAAGGATGTGCGTATAGTCTAGGTGGTTCAATCCTGGATAAATAATATGTCTTTAAACTATCCTCTACTGAATGATCTACAACTCTTCTGGTCACTAGTATCGAACACCTTTCATCTTTTGATTAGATAAATCACCATCACAACTGAGGATGTTTTTATAGTTTTAAATATCTAACCAACAGGTATCACTGTGTATCCTTATACGTCAATAGGTGAGGTGGAGTTTGTCTTCCCGGCAGAAAATTGACTGAGTTTTAGTGTCTTCTCTGACTATATGGACTAAGCAGATGATCTGATTAGTAAAGCATAACAGGCTACTTTTTATTTGTATCTTATTTGTAAATACTTGGTATGTGTGTCCACCAAATGGGTCACCAAGCAATTTCTGGCAATAACTAGCATGGTGGCCCATGATAAGATAGTTGGCCTAGCATAGTTTGTCGTAACCAATTTTTATAGATGTATATATGACACATGCAGGAAGGTATTTTCTTCCTCCTTAGATGGTCTCTTATATCTTCTTCAAGTCTAGGCTTATGCGTATTTTCTAGCGTTTTCTCTAGTTGCACGAGCTAGTGGAGATGCCACTCAATTTTCCTATTATGCGGGGTTCTTTCATAGGGGAACTTATGATTTTCAACATCTTCAGCCTTCATTCCAGGACTGGCTTGACGGCTTGCTTAGATTCTCTTTTACAAACATTGAATTTATACCCTTTAGAAACAAATTGTATGGTTCGAGGCTGTTGAAGACTTTAGACCCCTCAGATGAAGATAATGGTAATTGGCCCAATGTTGCCTTGGTTAGCTTCTATCTCTCGAGCGAACTAGTTACTTTCTTCTTTGTTTCCTAAAAGAGAGGTTTGGAAGCTCACTCCACTGTATAGGTAGTTAAGCAGTTTGGTATGGTCCAAACTATTTCTCCTCTGCCATACTATGTTAGGGGTTCTTCTTGGAGTTAGATAGTTATTTATGTTGACCTAGGAGAGATTGCCCGATCCAACAGCAGAGCTAAACGCTCCATCAAGTGCCATCACTTTATACAGAATATAGCTCACACCACTTTCTACTCTCAATGGTGGGAGGCTTATATCTCCCTAGTTATGTTTGGATCAATTCAGTTAAGGATGGTTAATCTATTCAACCGTTCTTACCAATTAGATATAGAAGATGGATTGGGTAAGAGAAGGAAAGTACATTCTATAGAGGACGATACTGAGACTCTTGCTTCGATAAATATGTTATCTCTTACCTTATTTACTTTAATTTTTGTAGACGTTGATAGAACTTATGTTGATACATTTCTTGTTTTACCTTTTTGCCAGTTCAAAGAGCTAAACATCTATCTGGTTTATCCTTGAAGTTAAAAGTTGTCTCTAACTCTTATAAGTCTAAGTCTGAAAAGGGAAATTGACCTTTAAAGCATCAATTATCACCTTAAACCCAAGCACATATGGACTTGGCTAAGAAGAGAAAGGAAGGAGAAGAGAGGGAAAGACAAAGGAAAATAAAGGATGAAAAGAATAAGGCAGAAGAAACAAAGAGGAGGATGAGGGAATCTGAAAGAATTTTGAGAAAGAAATAGAATAGTGAGGAAAAGAAAAAGAAAGTGGAAGAGGAAAGAAAGTTGAGAGAGGAAGAGTAAAATATAATACAAGAGATGGAGGAAATAAAAAAAGAAAAGAAGAAGAATGAAAAGCAAAAGAGCTTGAGACAAAGCTCTCCAGTCATGGTGATGTTACCTTGGCTGTGGTTGAGGTCGGAAATGGTGATGAGTTGATGGGAGTAGCCTTAAGGGATGAGGCTATAGAGGTGGAGGTTATAGAGATGGCCCATGAAAGCCAAATTTCTCCTAACATGGTGGTACAAACTATAGAGGCTAGTGGCACATCATTAATTGTTGAGCTTCTAGCACTCGAGGTATAGTTATCGATCCTTGCTCTTTTCCATATCAGTAGAATTGTTTCTTGTTGTGATGTAGGCTCTTGCTAAGGAATTGGCTAACCTTGAGGAAGTTGAAGGAAGCCTCGCTTCATAGCTATAAGTTATTTCCTGTCATGTGGTAAAGAAGCCCTACTTCTCCCTTTTACTACTGAGGATTACTCAAAAGAATATAAAGGGATGACAACCTTTCCACCAGAGTCTAAACTTGAAGTGATGCTGGTTGGGCTTCCCAGCCTTCTTGTGGCTAGTGCGTGACTCTAGGAAGCTTCTTCGGAGGTGATGGGGCCCCTGCTTAGACTTGAGAAGCTAGTGGATGAAGGTTGGGAGTTCCTCTGTGAGGGTACCAAGGCATAAACACAAGTACGCGAGCTTGCATCTTGCTTGTTAGAGAGGAAAACTCATCTCCTATAGGATTGACTCTGTGCAATACCCATTTTGCATGAAGACTTTGATAGGTTGTTGCCGTTAGCTGCTGAGAATCATGCCAAACAATAACAATTATAGCAACACTTCCAGAAGCTTAAATGCTCACAAGACGAGTCCAAGAACCTCTAGAAGGAATTCAAAGACACTTTGACCAAGGAAACAATTCAAGGCTGGCAAGATAGAGCTTGAATGATAACTTGAGCAGATTAATGCGCGACTAGAAGGCCTATCACTAAAGGCGAAGACTCTCAAATGAGATTATTTTACCATGTCTACTTATCATGGAGAAGGTAACTTTTCTCATCATGCCATCATGGAAATTTATAAAGATGTGGCTGATTCAGCAGATTATATCCATTCGAAATGGATGGTTATAACTGACTTCTTCCATCACAGAGTTTAGAATACTCTTTTGTTATTTTGTAATTTGGTTTTATTCTGATTGTTCTCTGTACCGAATTTTAATATTTAATGTGATAGAAGTTGGTTTCTATTTTTGGTTCTATATATGGTTTGAAGTATTTTCCATTGACAGATAGTTTGTGTTCATTCCCATCAATGGTCATGAGCTTGTATGCATTACTACTTAAAACCTTAACCACTAAAAACGGTCTTTCCAAATTAGGAGACCACTTACCTAACTCTCGATCTTTTAATCTAGGGGCAAGATCAATTTCCAAACTAAGCGTCCTTCTGCGAAACTTTTACCTTAACTCTTCGGTTATAAGCCTTTGCAACATTTAAATTTTGTTGCATTATATTATCGAATACTTTGGCTTAGAATTCCTTGAGATCATCGAGCTTAGCCAACATAGCATCATGATAATTGATGTCACTTAACTTATTTTGCCTAGCCACCCTTAATAACTTATTAGTAATTTCCATAGGCAAAACTGCATCATGATCAAATACTAAGGCAAATGGGCGAGTCCTAGTACTTGATCTTTTTTATTTTCGATGAGCCAATAAGACTTCAGATAATAAATCATTCTATTTTCTAGGATTCCAATCTGTTACTTTCTTAGATTATTTTTGATAATCTTATTAGTTGACTCAGCCTGACCATTAGCTTGAGCATAATATGGACTAGAATTAATTAACTTAATTCCATAATCTTGTACGAATGCTTGAACCTGTTGTCCATTAATGACTAACGCATTATCCACAACTATTGATTATGGAATTCCAAATCGATGAATTATCATCTCTTGGACAAATTTGATGAACTGAACTTCATCAATTTCTTTATAATACTTAGCTTTTACCCATTTGGTAAAATAATCAATGGCCACTAACACAAGTGTGCATAATTTACATGAAGTAGGGTAGACTTTATCAATTATGTCAATGGTCTATCCTCTAAATGGCTATAGTTTGACTATTGAATGTAAGGGGTTGGTTGGAACTTGAGATATGTTCTCATGCCATTGACATGACTAACAGCCTTTAGAATATTCTATGCACTATTTTAAAACTGAAGGCTAGTAATATATATACCTTCGTATTAACTAATGCATTTTTAATCCCGACTAATGAGCACCACAAATTTCGTCATCTACCTCGATCATGACTTATAATGAGTCCTCTTCTCTTAGGAACTTTAAAAGTAATCGTTTAGCATCTCGTTTGTACAACTTTTCAATCTCTCCCCAAAGAACATAATATCGAGCATTTTAACTTCAACAAGTTACTTGCTTTTGTATTTGGATTCCTTAGGAAGTCTATAATTGGGTTTCTCCAATCATTGTCCTGAAAAACTTGGATGGAAAAAACATCTGTTGTAAGTTTTCTCTCAACAACAGAGGAAATCATTTGTTACTTTAGCCCGACTAACTTATTTTTCTAATTACTGGGGACCTTCTGCCTTATAACCATTTGGGCTAACATATTTTCTCTCGAGTTCTCCTCCCAAGGAACATGATGCAAAATCATATCGTTAAACTGTTTACACAATTTTTGTGTAGCTACTAAGTATGGTGACAACATAGCACTCATGAACTTGTATTCTCCTATTAATTGCTAGATAACAAGCTGTGAGTTTCCTTCAATTCTATTGAAGTAACTTCCATCTCCTTAAGTACTTCGAGATTAATAATTAAAGCTTCATACTAAGCTTGATTGTGGAAATAATTCCCCTCAAGGGTAAAACCTAAATCTGTTTGTATTCCGATAGTGGACTGGACTGAAATACCAATCCCATTCTCTTTTTTCTGTTTTAGACCCATCAAAATTTAATTTCAGTTGGGCTAAACTTACAGACTAGTTTTCCTATGCAATTTCTAATTCTACACTGGGATGATTAGCCAAGAAATCTACTAAAACTTGTCTCTTAATTGCATTTTGAGGAATATAAATTAAGTCAAATTCGATAATGACTAGACACCATTTGGCCATTCTACCACTAAGTATGGGCCGTGAAAGCATATACTTAACTAGGTCAGTTTAAGCAATCACATGAACCACAAAGCTTAAAAGATAATGGTGTAGTTTATTTACAACAAAATAAAGTGCTAAACATAACTTTTCAATTGAAAAGTATTTAAATTCCATTGAATTTAATACAGGGCTTAAATAGAAAATAGCTTTCTCAAGGTTACATTCATTGCTTTGAGGTAACAAAATTCCTATTGAGTCTATTGTAGCTGATATGTAGAGCTTCAACGATCTTTCTAGTTGATGAGGAATCAAAACTGGAGGGTTCAAGAAACATTTCTTTATCTCCTCAAAAGCCTTCTGATGATGCTTTTCCTATATGACAGTCTCTTCTCCTTTAAGCTTTAATAAAGGAAAGAATACTTTACATTTTCATGCAACATTACCAATAAAATTCTTTCAAAATTTCACTTGCTCCAAGAACCTTTGAAGTTCTTTTTAATTAGAATGGGGTTTAGCTTGAATTATTGCTTTAGTTTTATTATGGTCGAATGTAATTCCTCGACTATGAACTAGAAATCCTAATAAGTTCTCTACATTCACATAGAATGCACATTTAAAGGATTAAATTTTAACTGGTGAACCCTCATTCTTTTAAATCATCTCTCAAGAACTTCGAGGTGTGAGTGAATTTTTTGTGATTTCACCACTATGTCATCGATATTGACTTTTATACTTTTTTTAATCATGACATGGAAAATTAGATTCATAGCACGCTAGTAAGTTCCCCTAGTGTTTTTCAATCCAAAGGGCATTACTACCCACTTGAATGTCCCTAGATATATATCAAAAGGTCATCGATATATATATACCCCGAGTACCTATCCATCAAGTAGAGTAGTTGGTTGCAAGCCGCATTATCTACTATTAGGTTAGCTACTGCCATAAGTTATTCATCTTTAGAAGTAACACTATTTAAATTCCTAAATTCTGCACATACCCTTAATTGGCCATTTTTCTTTATTACTAGAACTATATTAGAAAGCCGTTTTACATACATGGTTGTTTGAATAAACCCCTATTTTAGCAAGCATTTGATCTCATTCTTGACTTTGAGGATGACTTCTATAGACATCCTTCTAGGTGCCTGTTGAAATGTTCTGTAGCCTTTCTTGATGGGTAGACTATATCCTACCACACTTGGACTTAGTCCCGACATCTCATCGTAGTCCCAAGCAAAGCAGTCCTTATACTGTCTCAAAAGAGACGTAAGTCACTCTTTCACTTTTAAGGGAAGTAACTTGTTGATGAAGGTTGGTTTTGCTTCTTCTCCATCACCTAAATTGACTTCCAATATGGGATCTTGTGTTTCTACCTTTAAATCTTCAAGCTTGACTAAGGCATGTTCAAGATATTTTAGTCTAGTTTTATCGAGATTCTTATACTCTCAATATTGTGTTGGTCTATCACTTTTTATATAGCCACATATGTGGCCAACCTTGATTGGGCCAAAGCTATGGCCTCCTTCTTCTCTTTGCAGAGTTGACTATTCATCATCCACTCTATATTTGATCAAGAACATCTCTAACCTTTTCTCTATGAAGCATGGTCTAGATAGTTCCTTACAAAATTGCTTGAGAGCCACTTCCTTGGAAATAGTTATCTCAGTTGGCTTCACATGGTTGTCTCTTCCCAGCATCTTCACGTAGCCAACATTTTTCTCATAAAACATTGTCTCAATGTTGTTTGAAGAAGCAATAAATGGTTTATCATTTACATACATATTTTCAACTTGGTTATTATCGTTCTAGAAGAAAAGTGCTTGATGCAATGATAATGGTACATAGTAATTGGAATGAATCCAATCTTTCCTTAATAAGGCATTGCAACTTGATGGTGAGTCAACCACAAAAAATTACTATTACAATGACTTGACTTCCAACTTGTAATTCAAGAGGAATGACTCCTCCTATTCTGATAGTATTTCCTGAAAAATCACAAATGGAAACCTTAGATGGAATCAAATCCTCTTATATTTTCCTTAGTTTACGAAGAATGGTATGTGGTAATATGTTGACAGCTGTACCATTTTAAACTAATATGCTATTCGCAAGTTTACCTTCTATATGAATCTTAACATATAAAGGTTTAAGGTGTTGAGCTATTTCTCGAGGAGGCTTCTAGATGATCATGGGAGTCACTTCTTCCATCTTTATTTGCTTTGTCCTTGACTCCTCACTCCATGTGCATACTGCCTCATGTGGTTGTTCCTTGATTGTTCCTATATCCTCGATATCACTCCT
Source organism: Bretschneidera sinensis (assembly GCA_023935145.1). Classification (NCBI taxonomy): domain Eukaryota; kingdom Viridiplantae; phylum Streptophyta; class Magnoliopsida; order Brassicales; family Akaniaceae; genus Bretschneidera; species Bretschneidera sinensis. Next base: position 66,291,638 of record CM043700.1, on the reverse strand, counting down.
CAACTTTGAATAGCTAACTATGCACTACTCGAAAAGAGGAAGGCAAGAGGATGATCATGTTTTAGTCCATGTTCATAGCTTGTTCTACTGGATCTTTCTTCTTGGGGTCCTTGCCTAGGTTTTCTTAGCTTGAATACTCTTCGTCCTCAAGGGAATTATCTATAGCACTATTGTGGTTGAAATCTTCTTCTAGGGTTTACTCTTCTTTTGAACTCCTTGGAGTCCTTGATGTATATCCTTGTTGATTGGTTGTCCCCACATTCATAATGTGTATGGGCCCGTTGATGCCCATAGACTCTAACCATTCATCCCTGACTTCTCTTAGGGCATGATTTATATGAAATCTCCTTTTTGGAACTGGGATAAACTCCCTATTCCGCGCAAAGGTTCTTTTTATGTAAACTTCCTCTTCTTCAACTGAGCTAGGAGTCTCAACTCATCTTTTGATCCTTTTATGTTCCCTAACTCTCTAAGATGCTTCAAGTTATTCTTCTTCCATGTTTTGTCTTTGTTTGACAATTCTACATACTGCTCTTTTCTGCCCAATACCCATGCACCAGACACATCACCCAAGGCCACTCCCCTTAAAGAAGGTGGATATGGCGAGGGTGCAGATTACGATGAGTAGGCATATGGAAATGAGTGAAATTGCAATGACCTATCCCGGGTTGGCCACCCCCGAGACGGTGTCATCACATTTTGAATCCTAGCACGACACATATATGTAATAATAAAAATAACACCAACAGAAATTTTTACATCAATCCTCAACCCTCAACAGGGGAGATACATCATTCTGATATTGACTTAAACATTATATACAGCGTAAAATGCATGAATATTTACAAATAAATTCTTATTTTATTTTCTCATTAGTCTAAGGATGTGGACACGTACGTGGCTTACAGATAATAATTTCGTCTTAACCTCAACTCACCAAACTATCTGTCATGCCCGCTACCTAAAATCATTATACAATGAGAGATGAGCTTCACAAGTTCAGTGAATTAAATTTACTAGAAGTATTCAATTTGTATAAATGATCTTTCAATATTAAATCAACTACATTTCACATAACTTGATAATAGAATTCTACTATCACCACACATATCATAAGTCTCATTCTCTATCAATCTCTTCTTATTATATATTGGTTCACTTTAAGACTATCAATTATCTCATAATTACCTCGTAATGAGGTTCACAGCATAAAGTCTACCATTTATATGGTTCTTATACTATCATACTTCTGTTTCTTTCTGACCATAACTGTTTCTCTATGAGAGTCATTCACCTATAAATAAAATTCACAGTAACAAACAACACTTCAACATTTAAGTAATACAATCAATATTTAAAACAGGTGCAATGCATGAATTATTATTAGGGAACGTCTTCCCACATGTCGACATGTTTTTATCTTAGATCGGCCCCCTCCCGATTTCTTTTATTTCCAACATATACCAGCTGTCACGGTATTTATTTCCAGCATATACCGACTGTCATGGTTTTTCAATTAGACCTGCCCTTTCCCGGTTCTTTTATTTAATGCATATGCATATGAACAATGATATGAAATACGCGTATGAACAATAATATAAAAATAAACATGAATTCAAATATTTAAATTAGCTATCTTGATTATTCTCAATTTTTTATTTAAAAAATTCCACTAAATTCCTCTCCTCGTAAATTACATCAAATCATCCATCATAGCTTGTTAAGATCCATTAAATTTCGTCTCCTCATAATTCGTATAAAAATATCAACCATAGCTCATCAAGAATTTCACTTAGCACTTTTATTATTAAATCAACTTATTATTCCAAAAATATTATTTCTCACAAAATAATTCTCTAGACATCTACTATTCCTATCACACCTATCAACCAATTTTTATCTATCGCCAAAGCATAAGCTAATAATCTATTTTAGTATTATCACTAGATATTTCATATTTATCTTAATTACCTAAAGTAAATCTAACTCACCACGTAGCACTTAGAGCTACCTATGGATCACCTCCTTGCTTTTCCTGCCCATCTCAGAAATTTCCTTTGGTTGCTGACCGTCAACACATGATATAATATTTATATTAAAATTTCTAATTTTTTTCTTCAATTCTTCCATAATTAACACCTTTTGAAAATTCCCACTTTGAATTCTAAGAAATTTTATGTATGCTAAAAATTCAAAAATAAACATCACATTATTACCTTCTGGTTTCTTAGAGCTCCCAGTAGTTCTTTATAAAATTCTCTTATAAACCTCTCAAAATTTTGTCATTTCAACATTTCTTTTGGTCCCCAAGTGTTTAGAAAAAATGCGTAGTTTGAATTGAGGAAAGGAGAAAACCAAATATTTGCTAACAAAAACTTAAAGTAAAGAAAAATTATATATATATACACACACATACTTAAAAACAGTCTCAGCAATCCCTTGAAATTAGCTGCCACAAGTTTGCAATGTGTAACACATGCAAACTTCCCTTTTTAATTTGGCAGCAGGTGTTGCTACCGGCTGCCATGTTTTTGTTTGTTTTGTTTTTGAAGAAAAATAATAATGATAAATTTTTTTTTCTTTTTCCTTCTTTTGCACTGCACACGTCCAAAATTTTTTTTGTTCAAAATAATTATTTTATTCAATACTAAGTCATTTGCGTAAATATATTATTTTAATTTCATGTCATATTTATTAAATTACTTCTTTACCCTTACTTTACGATTACGGGTAATAAAAATCTACCCACCATATAAAAATTTTGTCCCCGAAATTTCCTTACTTTACTCCAGAAACAAATGTGAATAATATTTCTTCATAATTGTTTCACACTTTCACGTAATCTCTTCAACATCCTTATTCCGCCACAGAACTTAAACTAATGAAATTATTTTATTATACAAGATTTGTTCTTTTTGTCAAAAAATTTCACCGGTACTTATATATAAGCCCAAACTTTCTGAATTTCTATAGCTTAGCTCGAAATATTATAAAATTTATCTAGTAAACGTTCTCGCCAAAGTGAACACATGGAATACGTTATGTCACTACTTCATCTCTGGAGGCAAATCCAGGCTATTCACAACTAGCCTAACTTTCTCAATAACCTTATAGGATCCCACTTACCTCAGACTCAACTTTATTTTCTTTTTGATCCTCAACACACCTTTTCATGGAGATATTTTTAATTACACCCAATCACCTACTTGAAATTCAAGAGGTCTTCCTTTATTATTAGCATAGCTATTCAGTCTACTCTGTGCTGCTTTATGATTTTCTCTAACCAATTTGATCCTCTCAGCTGTTAGCTCAAAAATTGATGGACCAGATATATTTTTCTCTCCCATTTCTTCCCAACATATAGGAGTTCTACACCTCCTACCATACAATGTCTCAATTGGTGCCATCCCAATACTAGTTTGATACTGATTATTATAAGCAACTTCAATCGATGGCATATAAGCATCCCAACTTACTGAGAACTCATCACATTTGCCCTTAACATATCTTCTAGTACTTTAAAAATCATATTTGTCTGAGCATGAAAAATTATATTAAATTGCAACTGTGTACCCGTGGCTTTTTGAAAGCCTCTCCAAAACTAAGATGTAAATTTAGAATCTCTATATGACATTCTGCTCAATGGTACTCCATACAACCTCACAATCTCAACGACATCCGCCTTCAATCCTGACCACCAGAATTTATGTTTCAATTCTCTATACATCTTATTATTACTTGGTTGCATCGAATCTACATCATCATGTGCCTCCCTCATTATCTCCTTTCTCAACTTCGCATTATTGGGAACACAATTTCCATGTTCCAATACTACCCTCATTTCAAAATTTGAACTCAAAATGCTTTCTAGTAAGCACTTAATGCTTAATCTTTTCTATCTCTTCATCTCTACCTTGCATCTCTAAAACATTTTACTATGGATGACTATACAACCGTATTCATTAATATTCAACTTCATTATTATCTCTCTTAAATCTATCATTAATTTCACATCAGGACTCCCAATAGCAGTTAAATTTCTTGTAGACTTTTTACTCAATGCATCAGCTATCACCTTTGCATTTTCTTGATGATAGTGACTTGTACAATCATCATTACTAATCAACATCTTTGCCTCAAATTCAACTCTCTCTAGGTAGGTAAGTATGTCAAACTCTTATAATTAGTGAATATCTCACAAGTGGCTCCATACAGATGATATTTCCAAATCTTTAAGGCAAAGACTATGGTAGCGAACTCGAAGTCATGCGTAGGGTAATTTCTATAGTGAATCTCCAATTGCTTAGAAGTAAAGGCCACAGCTTTCCTATGTTACACATATTCCAACCATTGATGCGATGCATCACTATACACCACAAATCCTTCATCACCAGAAGGAAACACTAATACTGGAGCTGTAGTCAATTTCTCCTTTAGTAATTGGAAATTTTTCTCACACTTCTTTCACCATACAAATCTCACCTCTTTCCTGATCATTCTATTCAACAGTATTACAATAATAGAAAAATCCTAAAAGAATCTTCTATAATAACCAGCTAACCCCAAGAAGATTAAAATCTAAATCATATTAGTTGGTCTCTCCTAACTTAACATTGCCTCTACCTTTTATGGATCAATTGTTATGCCATTTCCCGATATTATATGTTCCAAGAAGGTCATTTCTTTTAGTCAAAATTCACATTTAGGAAAATTTTAGCAGACAATCTCTTTCTCCTCAAAATCTCTAACATAATTTCTAAATATTTTGCATGTTCTTCCTTAGTCTTAGATTACACCAAGATGTTATCGATGAACACGACCATAAGATTATCAAGAAATGGTTAAGACATTTTAGTCATCGAGTCTATGAATGTTTCTGAAACATTAGTCAATCCAAATGACATCACAAGAAGCTTATGACCATAAGGTATCCTAACCGCAGTCTTCGGTACGTCTCCCTTCTCTATCGTCAATTGATGATAACCTGATCTCAGGTCTATTTTTGCAAATACCCTTGTTCCATACAACTTCTCAAATAAATCATCTATCCTGGGTAAATGATTTTTGTTCTTAATGGTTATCTTATTCAACTATCTATAGTCTATACACAACCTCATCGTTCTATCTTCCTTCTTCACAAACACTACATGAGCTCCTCATGATGATACACTAAATTGAATAAATTATTTATCTAACAACTCTTGAACTTTCAACTCCCTTAACTTAGTGAGTTTCACTCTGTAGGGTGCTATAGATATATGTGATGAACCTAGTATCACCTCAATAGAGATATAAATCTCCCTACTGGGAGGCAACCTGGACAACTCATCACGAAACATATCATGAAAATCTTTCACTAGCAAGATTTCTTCTAACTTTCTTTTTTTCTTTCTAGAATCCATTATGTATGCCAAATACTCCTCACATCCTTTCTTCAACCATCTCCTAGTGGTCAGAGCAAAATAAGATAGTTCGAGAGTATCTTATGTTCTTCCTAAGAGTTAAACTCCTCATGTCCATATCTTGAACACTACCTTCTTTCTGGAACAATTAACCTAAGCGTAATACGTCGAAAACCAATTCATTCTCAAAATTAAATGAAATTGTATCATATTCAAAGATAATAAACAGCTTCGGGCTCTTTATCACTGATACGAATCACACAACCCTTATAAGCATTTATGATTATCACTCTATCTCTAGTGGGAACTTCAACAAAAATATTTTGCATCAAAGGACTAATATATACTTCAATAGACTTCATATGAATATTGGATGCAAAAGAATGGGTTGCACCAAGATCAACCAACATTGATATGTCCACCTTCTCTACATACAAAGCACTTCAAAATTTTGATAATTCTGGGATAAATATCTTATCTGAATATATCTATAACAAACTTCTGTCTCTCAATTATACATTAGATTACCACTTTCCCTTGGTGGCATACTTACTTCTTCTGCCATGACTCCCAGTTCCCATAACCTGTCTCTTAAATCTAAGGGTTCCGCCGATAGTATTATAAGCTATAGAAGTAACAGATCATGCTTGCCTCTGACTCTGTACTTCAATTCCCTGTGACAAGGAATGCCTCCTCTGGGTGGTCTCCCACCCTGCACACTCATACAGGTACCACCTCTGGGTTCCTCAAATCTAGACTTCTTTTGCCAATTCCTCATTCCTCTAAATTCCATCACATCCTTCTCAATCTAAGTGCTATATCCACCAACCTGACATAATTTATATGCCTCATGTAAGATAGTTTCGATCAAATCTTAAAACATAGTTCATCTTTGAACCTCTTACACTTCTTCTTCTCTAGGTCTACCATTTCCAGTACAACCACTGACAAGACCACAAATTTGCTATCATACTGAGCCACAGTCAACACATTTGTCTCAAATAAATAAAATCTCTATCTTGTTGGGCTCTAAAGGTCTAAGGAAAGTATTTATCAAGGAAAACCTCCATAAACCTGTTCTAGGTTAAGGGTCTATCAACATCTGCACTTACTCTGTGAAGAGTATCCTCTCATTATTCTAAAGCTTCTCCTTCTAACTCAAACGAGGCAAAGTCAACCATCTGCCTATCAATTACTGGTAAAATACCAAATAATCTCTCTACATCTCGTGCGTAAACTCACTTTTTCACTTTTGAACATTTATCATTATTGGATTTACAACAACCTTAAGCACTGCTCTAGCCTGTTCATCAAGTCTACGTTATAGGCTACCAACTCTATCATCTGTTACATTCATTTTCTCAAGAGTATGTGTAAGGGCTTAATTTTGCTCATGTCTTTCAACTTCAGATTCTCTCATACCTTTACTAATATCAATTATACAGTCAACATGTTCCTTTCTAGGAACCACAGATTCAGACTCAACCTTGACTTATCAAAATATTAAGGGCCCACCACGCGTTCTCAAATCAAATAACTCTAACTCTAGCTCTAGCACATCCACAGGTCATCCTCAGACTATTAAAATATAATTTAGTTTAATCTTCCACTTTTTTACTTTTTATGCAGTCACAAAATCATAAAACTTAATGCTCTGATACCAAAATTGTAACGACCCATTCTAGGTTGGCCACCCCTGAGACGGTGCATCAGATTTTGAAAATCTTAGCACGACACATATATGCAACAATAAAAATAACACCAATAGAAATTTTTACATCAATCCTCAACCCTCAACAGAGGAGATACATCATTCTAATATTGACTTAAACATTATATACAATGTAAAATTCATGAATATTTACAAATAAATTTTTATTTTATTTTCTCATTAGTCTGAGGATGTGGACAGGTATGTGGCTTATAGATAATGATTTCGTCTGAACCTCAACTTACCAAACTATATGTCCTGCCCACTACCTGAAATCATTGTACAATGAGGGATGAGCTTCACAAGCTCAATGAATTAAATTTACTAGAAGTATTCAATTTGTATAAATGGTCTTTCAATACTAAATCAATTATATGATAACAGCATTCTACTATCACTACACATATCATAAGTCTCATTCTCTATCAATCTCTTCTTCTTATATATTGGTTCACTTTAAGACCATCAATTAAATCATAATTACATCGTAATGAGGTTCACAACATAAAGTCTACCATTTAGATGGTTCTTATCCTATCATACTTCTATGTTTCTTTCTCACCATAACTATCTCTTTGTGAGACTCATTCACCTATAAATAAAATTGACAATAACAAACAGCACTTCAACATTTCAGTAATGCAATCAATATTTAAAATAGATGCAATGCCTGAATTATTATTAGGGAACGTCTTCCCACACGTCAACATGTTTTTATCTTAGACCGTCGCTCTCCCAGTTCTTTTATCTCTAGCATATACCGGCTGCCACGGTATTTATTTCCAGCATATACCGACTGTCACGGTTTTTTAATTAGACTGGCCCCCTCCCGATTCTTTTATTTAATGCATATGCATATGAACAATGATATGAAATATGCATATGAACAATAGTATAAAAACAAACATGAATTCAAATATTTTAATTAGCTATCCTAATTATTCTCAAATTTTTATTTAAAAAATTTCACTAAATTCCTCTCCTCATAAATAACATCAAATCATCCATCATAGCTTGTCAAGATCCACTAAATTTCATCTCCTCATAATTCATATAAAAACATGAACCATAGCTCATCAAGAATTTCACTTATCGTTTTTATTATTAGATCAACTTATTATTCCAAAAATATTATTTCTTATAAAATAATTCTCTACATATCCACCATTCTTATCACACCTATCAACCAATTTTCATCTATCACCAAAGCATAAGCTAATAATCTATTTTAATATTGTCACTAGATATTTCATATTTATCTTGATTACTTAAAGTAAATCTAACTCACCACGTAGCACTTAGAGCTACCCATGGATCACCTCCTTGCTTTTCCTGCTCCTCTTAGAAATTTCTTCCAATTGCTGACCATCAACACCTGATATAATATTTATATTAAAATTTCTAATTTTTTTTCTTTAGTTCTTCCATAATTCACACCCATTGAAAATTCCCACTTTGAATTTTAGGAAATTTTATGTATGCTAAAAATTCAAAAATAAACATTACATTATTACCTTCTGTTTTTTCTTAGAGCTCCTCGTAGTCCTCTATAAAATTCTCCCGTAAACCTCTTCAAATTTACCCTTTCAACCTTTCTTTTAGTCCTTAAATGTTTTGAGAAAATGAGTAGTTTGAATTGAGGAAAGGAGAAAACCAAAGATTTGCTAAGAAAAAATTAAAGTAAAGCAAAATTATATATATATATATATATATATATATATATATATATATATATATATATATATATATATATAGACACACACACACACACACACACAAATAGTCTCAACAACACCCCAAAATTGGCTGCCATGAGTTTGCAGTGTGTAACACATGCAAGTTCCCTTTTTAATTTGGCAGCCACCTGCTGCCACATTATTATTGTTTTTTTTTCTTTTTTGAAGAACAAGAAGAAAATAATAATAATAATAATAATTTTTTTTTCTTTTTCCTTCTTTCACGCTGGACACATCCAATTTTTTTTCCTTTTTCTTTGTAACTGCGCCCCAACTCGTCCAATTTTTTTTTTAAAAGAATTATTTTATTCAATACAAAATCTTTCGCATAAATATGTTATTTTAATTTCATGTTATATTTATTAAATTACTTTTTTACCCTTACTTTATGATTACGGGTATTACAGAAACCTACCAAGTATAATATAAACCCTTTATAATTAGTAAGGAGGCTCTCATGATGGTACACTTTTAATGTATTAGACAAGAAGTTGTTTGTTATCCAAGCACAAAGTAAGAATGACGGGTAAGGAGCCGCCATTTTACCTTGAATGGGGTTGAATCGCTTGTCATTGGTCGAACCCTTTGTGTTTCAAGGAAATTAATTGAAATTTTAATTCAAGTATTATTATCATACACTACTAATAAAGCTAAACACACATTTTGTAATTTTTATTCAAACAAAACGACATCGAATATTAACTTTAAAGTAATGCGGTAAAAGTAAGCATGTGAAAGAAAGAAATTACTTTGACTATGAAACAAAGAAAATATTAAAATTACTTGCAAAGTATTGATTAAAAATGAAAAGTAAATTAAAATGTGCGCATTTAAACTAGGTGGATTAATTATATTAAACTAAGTGGATTATGACTAAGTTATTTTAAACTAGATGAATTAAAATTGAAGATTAAATTAAATGAATAAAACTAAGCTACTTTAAACTAGGTAGATTAATTTGGTTCATTAAACTAAATAAATTAAGATAAAATTAACATAAACTATACGAGTTAAAAATAGAAATTAAGCTAAATGGATTTAAACTAAACTACCTTAAATATGAGATTTAAAATAACTAGTAACTAATAACATTTTTAATGGGCCAAATGGGGCCCGAAATTAACAAAGACCGGGGGTCCAGAATTCTTCTTAAAGAATTAAAGTTCACATGTAATCAATGGCAACTTAAAATAAAACATCTAACTTAGAGGGCATAAAAATTCTTAAGGTACAAAACTAAAGGAAAGAACTTTAAAACTACTATTAACTCAATATTACGTTTAAAGAAAAGAGACTACATTATGACTAGTAGCTCACTAAAAAAAGACATATAACTAGTGACTCCATGAAAACCACTTATCACTGACAGATTTTTCCCGTCGGTGAAGGGTCCTGTGCCGTCAGTAATACTTATCACCGAGGGAATTCCCTCGGTGATAACCCCCTTGGTGTTAAGCTTCTCGGTAATACCTTTTTTACAAGGGCCAAATTATTTTTATTGTTATTTTAAAAATGACAAAAAATAAATTTTTTTTTAAAACACTATCACCAAGGGATTGATCCCTCGATGATCATAATTAATTTCTAAATATTTTTAATTGTTTTTTTTCGATTTTCCCTATTAAAACATGTTGTGAGTTTTAAATTACTCGCAAGCGCATGAGTCGTTTGCAATATAGTGTGTGCAAGTGCGAGGTCGAATCCATAGGAATTACGTCATGAAAATAGATTTTTTTATCTAAACTAAACCTATTTTAACCTAGTTCCGAATTTCGAACTGTGTCGTTCAAAGAATATAAACTAAACTAAATTGATTTAAAACAAATGATAAAAGCACTAAGGTTTCTGAATCCACCGCACCAAATTAAAGCATATATTTTCATGATTTTGTTCCTACAACCGACAAGCAATTACATCCTATGTATGCTCTATATAAAAGTAATTTATCAAATAATTCCATGAATCCACCGATATACAAATCACAACGAATACCCTAATTAAATCAAATCATCCAATGTATCCGTTTACTTTAGAATCACAATGGATATCCGATTTAATTTTAATGATTCAATGTATCCATAAGATGAAACACATTGAATATCCAATTTGAACATTTTTTAAACAAAACACTCAATCATAAGAATTTACTCAAAAAAATTGAATTGAAATAGAACATCAATACAAAAATGTCGGAATCGTATGAATATATATGAAAATATAATGCTAATCAATGGTGAGGCTTCATCTTCAACCTTAGATTAAGGTTTTAGCCTCTCATGATTATGAAAATAAATTTCACAATTAAAGTGCTAAACATTAAACTTTAAAACACAAAAGAAATAAATTAAAGCTGAATATACATTGAGAGAGAAATTACACTTATAGCTCATCTCTTTGTTTTTTCTTCTTTTTGTTTTTGCTGTGCGCCACTCTCCCCCTTGATAGCAAAGCCTTCGAGATCAACCCCTTGAAGATGAAGTGAAATTGGGCTTTTATAGGGAAACTTCATGAGTGCAATGTGTTTCTAACCGATGTGGGATGTGGAATGTAGAATGTGTTTCCAACCGATGTGGGATGTGGGATGTAGAATGTGTTTCCAACCGATATAGGATTTAAGCCTTCACATGCCGCTCAAAACTTATGCCCATGTCTATTTTATTTTTAGCCACACAATTCCATAATGCTCCAAAAACCTAGAAAAACACAATAAACATAGAAAGGAGATAAAATAGGATGAAATAACACAAACTAGGAGTTTAAGAAATATAAATTAAGGGGCTTAAATATGAATATTTAAGCACTTATCACACCTCCAAACTTACATATTGCTAGTCCCTTAGCAATACAACTAAAAACTAAATGAAAAACAAAGAACACAAAGATAAATCCATCTTTCATGGTATCCAAAAATTTAAGTATCACACATGTTGGAAATCACCTTGACAGGATGCCCAGGTGGTGATCTTCCAAACACCCAAGTCTAGAATGACTTGTAAAGATTAGGAATAAAAAATAGGAACAAAAATCAAAGAAAGAAAGAAGACAAGCGATTTGTAGTCGAGGTTCGGCAATGGCCTACGTCCCTGTGAGTTCCTCTGAACTCTCTACACTAAATCAATGGTTCTTTTACAATCACAGCAACCCCTCTCTAAGAAGCTCAAGTTCTTGAAGAAACCAAGCAGAGAAGAAAGAAGATGATAAGAACTTATTACAATGCTCTCTATCAAATCTATGCTACTCTCTCTTTACAACCAGCCTCACTACAATGAGTCCCTCTTATGTTTTGTGTCTTTGCACTCTCACACAATTCTCTCTCTTGTATTTCTTGATCACTTGTATGTCATAACTTGTAATCACTCAATTGATTATATGTTTGTTATAGAATGAAGCTAGGTTACCCTTCATATAGTGCACCAACTTCTTGACCAATCTTGAGTGTCATTCTCCACCTTTAGATCTTGATGACCAATCAACCATGGCCCTCCTTCAATCCTAAGTGATGTTGTACATTTTGGACTTGCACCCACACACTTAACAAAAGGTTGAATCAAGTTAATCATGTGTGCATCAGTGTGCCTAGCGCCTAGGCCTCCAACAGGGCGTACTGCGGCCTTGGGCAAAACACTTTTTCACCACTTTCTGGGCGACGTGACCTTGGGTAGGGGGCGCCGCGGCCTTGGCCTTCCTCCAGCATCCTCACTTGCTGGGCACCATAGCCTGGGAGGAGTAGGGTTACGGCGCACATTGATGCTGGAGCCTTCAAAGATGTGCGCACTTCTTTGTCTTGCTAAAAGGAGAGGTGTGCACACACCCAAAGTGAGGTGCACACTTGTGTGCACTCCTTTAACATGCTGAAATTCATTCTTCCATCTCTTGTTTAAACCTTAACCGTGTTTAAACCATGTTTAAATCTTAGACAAATACCAACAATCTTTACCTTTGTCTAAGCATTTAACCTCAAACCATTATGCAGAGAACTTCAATATCCAAACTCATCTTGAGTCATCATATCAACCGACTCTAATCCTAAGTAGTCCAAGGCAATGATTGAACTTACTTAGAGGTAGAACCTTGGTGCCTAAATCTGTAGGATTTTCCTCCGTGACTACCTTGTCCTCATGAATGCATCCTTCCGTAACATTTTCCCGAATGAAATAATACCGAACATCCATGTGCTTTGTCCTCTCATGGAACACCGGATTTTTACACAAGTGCAATGCACTTTGACTATCCGAATACACCACCACCTGCTCTTCCAGGACCTTCAACTCTTCTAGCAACCCTTTGCACCACATAGCCTCCTTAATGGCTTCTATAGCCGCTATGTACTCAGTCTCGGTTGTTGAGAGTGCTACCACCGACTGCAACTGAGCCTTCCAACTTACACAACATTCATTTAAGTTAAAGAAGTAGGAGGTAATCGATCTTTTTTATCCTGGTCTGCTCCATAGTCCAAATCCGCATAACCTTCAAGACATATGGAATTACCCTTTTTTCTCATAAATCAGCCCTACTTCTGGGCTTCCCTTCAAGTACCTCAGCAACCACTTCATCCCAAGCCAATGCTCCTTTTCGGGATTACTCATAAACCTGCTAAGAACACTTATTGCATGAGCAATATCAGGTCTCGTGCTTACCATAGTGAACATAACAGAACCAACAGCACTAGAGTAAGGGACTTTTTTCCATTTCCTTCTTCTCCACCTCCGATCTCAGACATTGATCGTTGGAGAACTTGAAATGACCAGCAAGGGGAACCTTCACTGGTTTGTTATCTTCCAGAGAGAACTTAGATATCATCTTCTTTATGTAGGAAGTTTGAAAGATCTTTAATCTGTTTCTCTCCCTTTTCCAGACGATACACATCCCAAGGATCTTCTGTGCATGGCCAAGATCCTTCATCTCAAACTCCTCATTGAGTTGAGCCTTCAATTTTCTTATTCTTTCCATGCTGCTCCCAACCAGCAACATGTCATCAACATAAATCAGGATGATCACCACTTCCTCAACCTTCTGCCCCTTGTAGTACAAGCACGAATCATAATAGCTCCTCATGAAACCCAAGCTGATTATAAAGGAATCAAACCTCTTATTCCATTGTCGAGGTGATTGTTTCAGGCCATAGGGAGATTTCTTCAATTTGCACACCAACTCTCCCTGCCTTCCTTCCTCATAGCCTTCGGGTTGCCTCATGTAGATGGTCTCATCAAGCCTTCCATGTAAGAACACTGTCTTCACATCCATTTGCTCGATTTCCCAATTGAATTGGACCACCAATGTTAATACTATTCGTATCGTCTTGTACTTCACAACCGGTGAGAAGATTTCGATGAAATCTATGCCTTCTTTTTGTGTGAACCCCTTCGCCACCAGCCTAGCTTTATACCAGACTTTATCTCCTGGAGTATTCCCTTCTTTGATCTTGTAGATCCATCTACAATCCATAACTCTCTATTTTTCTGGTTTGGGCACCAATTCCCAAGAGTTGTTCTTCCTCAAAGAATCCGTGTCTTCCTCCATAGCTAACTGCCACTTTGACGAATCCTTACACTCCATAGCTTCCATGTAGGTTTCTGGTTCAACCATTCCTCCTTCTGTCCAAGGAGCTGCTATATGAGCATCCACAAACCTATATCTCAAAGGTGGTCTAACAACCCTCCTTTCCCGGTTCCTTGTGAGCTGGTAGTTATTCTGACTTGCTGCATCAACCCCTTCTGGTTTAGCCTCCTCTTGAGTGTCTTGAGTATGGCCTTCATTCAAGGGCTCTACCTAGTCTGAACCCTCTTGCCTTCCTTGCTCTACCTGAACCGAATTCTCCTTGATGCGATGCTCTACAAATTTTGGATTGGTTTGCTCACTAGCCCCTACAGGGTTAGTTTTCTTCAAGTAGGGAAATAACAATTCATTAAAAATAACATCCCTACTTATTATGAGTTTCATGCCCTTCTTTTCTAAGGACCACAACCTATATCCCTTAACCCCATCACCATACCCTAGAAATACACATTTTTTAGACATTTGGTTAAGTTTATCATCCTTTTGATGTGCATATGTAGCACACCTAAAAGTCCTAAGGTTGCTTAACTCAGGGGGTTTTCCACTCCACATCTCAATGGGAGTCTTGAGCTCTAAAGCTCTAGAGGGTGATCTATTTACCAAGTATGAAGCAGTAGCCACAGCTTCTCCCAAAAATGTTTGGTAAACCGGATCCTATTAACATGCACCTAACTTTTTTCATTAGGGTCCTATTCATCCTCTCAGCAACTCCATTATACTGAGGTGTTTTTACAACGGTTTTATGCCTTATAATACCATTTAATTCACAGAATTTATCAAAATCCTTATTACAAAATTCTAAGCCATTATCAGTTCGTAAAGCCTTAACTACCTAACCCGTTTGAGTCTCCAGCAACTTTTTCCACACAACAAATTTATTTAATATATCTGATTTATTTCTAAGCAAATAAACCCACACTTTTCTTGAATAATCATCAAATAAAGACAGAAAGTAAAAGTTACCTCCCTGTGTTGGTGTCCTTGCTGGTCCCCAAAGGTCCGAATGAATGTAGTCAAGAAGCCCCTTAGACTAGTGCACTCCAGTGTTGAAGCTGACCCGGTGTTGCTTCCCAAGAACGCAACACTTGCAGAAATCAAGTTTCTCTACTTTGTCTCCACCAAGTAGGCCATCCTTGCTAAGAACTTGCAGGCCCTTTTCGATCATGTGTCCCAAGCGAGTGTGCCAAAGGGCTACTCTATCCATCTCAGCCATCAAGCTTGCTACTTGATCCATCTCATAGGGTTCATCTTTTATTACTGCTTTGATCACTACCAAAGATCCCTTAGTCACCTTGATCTTTCCTCTCTCTACTTTGCATAAATAGCCCAAGGAATCCAGCTGCCCTAATGAGATTAAATTCCTCCTCAACTCTGGAAGATACCTCACATTTCGCAACAACCTTGTGACTCCATCGAATATCCTCAACTGGATGTCTCCTATCCCCCTCACTTGGCAAGAATTTTAATTCCCCAAGAAGACCTTTCCATCATTGATCTCCTTGAAATTCTTGAATCATTCCTTGTGAGGGCACATGTGATAAGTGCACCCGAAATCCAGAATCCACTTCTTGCTGCCTTGCCTCCTACTCACATTTGAGCACACAACAAGAACATCATTTTACTATTCTCCTTTGGCAACAGAAGCCTCCCCATTGTTGGTATGGCTTCTTCTCTTATCCCACATCTTCTTCTTACAATCTTTCTTGAAATGGCCCTCCTTATTGCAGTAGAAGCACCTCTTCCCTCCAAGTCTTGTCTTGGAATGAGATCTTCTATGGCTCTGCCCTCTACCTCTTGATTTTTCCCGGTAGTTTCCACGAATGCTACTGCCATTCCGAGTTGCTGGCCTTCCTCTAATGAACAACCCTTCTCCACTTGATGTTTCCCTCATCTTGGCTTTGAAATCATGAGCCCTTATGGCATTGATCACAATCTCCTTGGTTAAAGTATCTCTTCCATACTCAATAGCATTAATCAAATTATCAAAACAATCAGGAAGAGAATTTAACAAAATAACAGCCAATTGTTCATCCGGGAATTTAATACTACAACTAGCCAAATCTTGAACTAGTTTATTAAAGACATCAAGATTATCTTGTAACTCTTTACTATGATCCATTTTAAAAGCAAAGATTCTTTTAAGAAGATAAATATTGTTAGGGAGAGTTTTGATAAGAAACAACTCATCTAGTTTCTTCCATATGACAGTCGGATCTTCTGAGTCTCTGCACTCCCTTGTGACACTATCCGACATGTGTAAGAAAATGGTGCTGTAAGCCATCTTCATCATCTCAATCTGTTGGTCCTCCGTGACACTTGCTAGAAAAGCATCACCTTCTCCAATAGCCAAGTCCACTTTCTGTTGCATAAGAACCACCTTGATCTTCCGCTTCTAAAGGGTAAAATCTCCCTTTCCATCAAACTTCTCAACAACAAAATTTGAAGCCATCTTTGCGGAGAAAATCCCAGATTTATGCTATACCCACAAATGCTTTCTTCAACCTCAAGAACACGATCAAAGATGGATCTTAACATCGTTCTTGAATCACTCTCAAGAACATGATTTGATCTTGATATTTATATCGTTCTTGAATCACCCAAGAAGTTGATCTTTGATTCTTAGAGTCTTGACTCTGTAGCCTTCTTGTTCTTGCTCCGATACCCAGCTGTGAAATCTCTGATACCACTATTGGAAATCACCTTGACAAGATGCCCAAGTTGTGATCTTCCAAACACCCAAGTATAGAATGACTTATAAAGATTAGAAATCGAAAACAGGAACGGAAATCAAAGAAAGAAAGAAGACAAGTGATTTGTTATCGAGGTTCGGCAATAGCCTACGTCCCCGTGAGTTCCTCTGAACTCTTTGCACTAAATCAATGGTTCTTTTACAATCACAGCAACCCCTCTCCAAGAGAAGAAAGAAGATGATAAGAACTTATTACAATGCTCTCTATCAAATCTATGCTACTCTCTCTTTACAACTAGCCTCACTACAATGAGTCCCTCTTGTGTTTTGTGTCTTTCAACTCTCACACAATTCTCTCTTATGTCTCTTGATCACTTGTATGTCACAACTTGTAATCACTCAATTGATTATATGTTTGTTATATAATGAAGCTAGGTGACCCTTTATATAGTGCACCAACTTCTTGACCAAGCTTAAGTGTCATTCTCCACCCTTAGATCTTGATGACCAATCAACCATGGCCCTCCATCAATCCTAAGTGATGCTGTGAATTCTAGACTTGCACCCACACACTTAACAAAAGACTGAATCAAGTTAATCATGTGTGCATCAGTGTGCCTAGTGCCTAGGCCTCCAACAGGGTGCACTGTGGCCTTAGGCAAAACACCTTTTCACCACTTTCTAGGCGTCACAGCCTTGGGTAGGGGGCGCCACGTCCTTAGCCTTCCTCCAGCATCCTCACTTGCTGAGCATCATGGCCTGGGAGGAGCAGGGCTATCGAACAGACTAATGCTAGACTCTTCAAAGCTGTGCACACTTCTTTGTCTTGCTGAAAGGAGAGGTGTGCACACACCTAAAGTGAGGCGCACACTTGTGTGCACTCCTTTAACATGCTGAAATTCATTCTTCCATCTCTTGTTTAAACCTTAACCATGTTTAAACCTTAGAAAAATACCAACAATACAAAACTATGATATTCATTCATGAGCAAGCTTAAGAAGATAAACCCATCTTCACAATGAATAGAAATGTTAAAATCTAATTACTTACAAAAGGCCGGCTAAGGCATCACAAGCTCAAATCAGTGTAAAGTGAACTAGCACATAAATATGAAGCTTCCAAATAATTCCAATGTGCAATGTCTCTATGTCTCAAGATTCACCGAATTTCCCATCAGAATGAACAATCAATGGCATAGTTTTTTTTTCTTTTTTCTTTTATTGTGAGGCTCTGTCATGTTTAGTTCCCTTAAGCTTTCTTATTGACCCATATAGCGAGTTTTGAGTCAATGACTCCCAAACTAGATGGTTTTAGGGCATTAAGTGTAAAGACACCCCTAAGGACTTACTAACTCGAGTAAAAAAGGCTACGAAACTAAACTAGCTTTAATGCAACCAATCAAAATTCCCACCTTTTGACGTGAACACTCACTGCTTACTGAGGCAAGAGGTCTAGTTACTCAGTGGAAAGTTTATCAATGACGAGCATTTTTCTCTTTTTGTGCAAATTTTTTTTATGCCAAAGTTTCCATCCAACAAGTCATCCGAAATCAGCTAAACCATGGAAACATACACATTAAAATCACATATCATACCTCACACAATTATGTGCTAATGTGCTCATGTCAGATTAGATCAAACATGTGAATTCTCAAATGCCTAAAGTAAGTAACTAAATTTTAAAACTCTATCATCAGATCATGTGTTCAAGATTTTAAGCTTTCCAATGAAATCACATCACAATATTTTTTCAAATCACCCAAAATTTCAAAACAACATAAGCATGCATTTATTTTCTCTTTAAAACGAAGAAAAGAAAAACAATAACAAACTGGAAAAAAGTGTGTGTACTGTGTCTCCCATACCCCCAAACTTAAATTAAACATTGTCTCCAATGTGTGAATAATATGGAAAGAGCTGACTTGGGAGATGGAGAACTAGCTGGACTGGTATGGCTCATACAATACCCTAAACTTGAACTGAAGTGCGCGTTGTCCCTGAAAAATAAAGACTAAAGTAATCTTGGAAAACAAAAAAATACTAGAAATAAACAGTAACAAGAAATATGAAAAATAATAAAAACATAAAGGATATGCTGTGGGGTGCCTCCTATGAACGCTAAGTTTTACATCTTCAGCCAGACTCTCCATAGTAGACGACAATCACTCTGAGTAACTAGGATCCTCCAACAATGTTGTCTCAATCTCTGGACTCCTCAACTCGAAGAATGATTTTAGCCTCTGTCCATTCACTTTGAACGTGTTACCATTCTTTGGATCCTCAATCTCGATGGCCCCATGAGGAAAAATTGACCGAATAATAAATGGGCCTGTCCATTGAGATTTGAGCTTGCCTTGAAAAAGATGCAAGTGTGAATTGTAAAGAAGAACTTTTTGACCACCAGGCTCAAAAGATCGTCTCAAAATGTTATGGTCATGAGCCTTCTTCATTTGTTCCTTGTACAACTACGCACAATCATATGCATCATTCTGCAGCTCCTCTAATTCATTGAGTTTGAGCTTTCTTTGTGAGCCGGCCTTCGCAAGATTAAAGTTTAACTGCTTGATAGCCCAATACGCTCTGTGCTCTAATTCCACCGGAAGGTGACATGTTTTTCCGTACACAAGACGATATGGAGACATGCCAATTGGCATCTTGAATGTTGTCTGATATACTCAGAGTGCATCATTCAATCGTAGAGACTAATCTTTTCTACTAAGGTTCACAGTCTTCTCCAAAATGTGCTTGATCTCGCGATTAGAAATTTCCACTTGTCCACTCGTCTGCGGCTGATACGGGGTGGTAATCTTATGTGTGATGAAATACTTCTTCATCAACTGCTCAAAAATCTGGTGGCAAAAGTGCTTACCTCCATCACTTATGATTGCTCGAGGCGTACCAAAACGAGCAAAGATAGTGTCCTTCAAAAACTGGACCACAACTCTATGGTCATTGGTCTTGCATGCAACGGCCTCCACCCATTTGGACAAATAGTCCATAACAACTAGAATGTATAGATAGCCAAAGGAGTTTGAGAAAGGTCCCATAAAATCAATACTGCATACGTAAAAAATCTCAACAATCAGAACGAGGTTGAAGGGCATCATATTCCTCCTAAAAATGCTCCCTAGCTTTTGGCAATGCTCACAAGATACACAGTAGGTGTGAGAGTCTCGGAACAGGGTAGGCTAATAGAATCCACACTGTAAAATCTTCGCAGCGATCTTCTTAGCACTAAAATGGCCTCCACAAGCATAATCATGACAAAAGGAGATGATATTAGATTGGTCATGCTCAGGAACACACCTTTTAATGTTTTGATCGGGACAATACTTGAACAGGTAAGGATCATCCTAGAAAAAATGCTTTACCATGGCCAAAAACTTGGACTTATCTTGTCACCCTCAATGTAAAGGCATTCGACTGGTGACAAGATAGTTCACTATATCAATAAACCATGGTGCGGGATTATGAGAAATGTGCATCAATTGCTCATCAGGGAAGGTCTCAAAAATGGGAATGGAGGCCTCATTGAAATCCACTATCAACCTAGACAAATGGTCCGCCATCACATTTTTGGAACCTTTCTTATCCCAAATCTCTATGTCGAACTCCTGAAGTAACAAGATCCATCAGATAAGACAAGATTTAGCATCCTTTTTGGAGAAAAGATACGTCAATGCTGCATGATCCGAGTAGATAATGACTTTCGATCCTAACAAGTAGGATATGAACTTGTCCAATGCAAAAACAACTGCTAGCACTCCTTCTCAGTGGTAGAGTAATTGAGTTGTGCGTCGTTTAGAGTTATGCTTGCATAGCAGATGACATGGGGAAGTTTATCAACACACTGCTCCAAAACAGTTTCGACTGCATAATTTGATGCGTCACACATAATCTCAAAAGGTACACCCTAGTTGGGTGGCTGAATAATGGGTGTGGATGTCAGAATCTTCTTCAGATCCCCAAATGCTTTCTTACAATCCTCATCAAATACAAATGGGGCATCCTTCAACAACAACTTGCACAAGGGCCTGGCGATCTTGCTGAAATCCTGGATAAATCACCTGTAGAATCCTGCATGGCCCAGAAAAAAACGAACCTCCTTCACCGTATATGGGGGTGGAAAGTTGAAAATTAGGTCCACCTTCGCTTTATTGACCTCAATCCCCTGATGAGATATGACGTGCCCCAGTACAATACCTTGCTTGACTATAAAATGGCACTTCTCCCAATTAAGCATCAGGTTCTTCTCCTTGCACCGCACTAAGACCAAAGTGAGATGGTGCAGACACTCCTCAAATGATGAACCGAACACGGAGAAGTCATCCATGAAAATCTCTAAGAAACGTTAAAGAATATGCTGACCATGCACCACTGAAAAGTAACGGGTGCGTTGCATAACCCAAAGGGCATGCGACGGTAGGCGAATGTCCCAAAAAGATAGGAAAAAGTCATATTCTCTTGATCTTCGGGGTCCACAAGGACCTGGTTATATCCAGAATAACCATCCAAGAAGCAATAGTAATCATGCTCAACCAAGCACTCCACCATCTGATCAATAAATGGGAGTGGAAAATGATCCTTCCTTATGGCAGCATTCAACTTATGGTAGTTTATACACACTCTCGATCCTGACTGAACATGAGTTGGCACCAACTCATTGTCCTTATTCTTCACTACCATCAATCCATCCCACTTTGGCACGACATGAATCAGGCTCACCCACTTGCTATCAGACATTGGATAAATGATCCCTACATCCAACAACTTTATCACTTTAGTCCTCATAACCTTTTGCATAGCTGGGTTGAGCCTTCTCTGTGGCTCTCTCGATGGCTTAGCATTCTCCTCTAAATGTATCTTGTGCATCACCACCGAGGTGCTGATCCCTTTGATATCCTCAATAGTCCAGCCGATAGCTTCCTTGTGCTCTCTTAAAACATTCAATAATTTCTCTTCTTGAGCATCAACCAAATCTGAAGCTATAATCACAGGCAAAAAATCTGTTGGACCTAGGAACTTGTACTTAAGATTGTCTGGTAAAGGCTTAAGTTCCTTCTAGGGGGCTCAGGTGCTGCGATCTCCTCCGTCTCACTGCTCTCCCAAGGAGCAGACTCCAAAATAGTATTCACTTGCTCAAATAACTTATCCAAATCCAAATTCTCTCCAAACTGAGCAAAGTATGCCTCAAAGGGGTCCTTAATGTTGATTTATCCATAGTCTCCTCAATAATCTCCTCTATCAAGCATATATTTCTCACTTGATATTCTAGTGGTTTCTTACTGATATCAAAGATATTCAGCTCCACTGTTATATTTTCGAAGGAAATCTTCATCACCCCTATTCTACAATTTATCAAGGCATTAGCTGTGGCTAAGAATGGTCGCCCTAGAATCACCGGAATCTGAATCCCCACATTTTGAACCGGCTTTGTGTCAAGCACAATAAAATCCACGGGGAAATAAAACTTATCCACTTTTATCAAAACATCCTCAATTATTCCCTGTGGTATCTTCACCGACCTGTCAGCTAATTGAAGCATCGTGGATGTGGGCTTCAATTCTCCTAACCCCAACTGCAAATAGACTGAGTAGGGCAGGAGATTCACACTTGCTCCTAGATCCAAAAGAGCCTTTTCAATATGGCTGACTCCTATCATGCAAGAGATGGTAGGACACCCCGGGTCCTTATACTTGATAGGTAGCTTGCACTGAAGGATTGAGCTAAACTCCTCGGTCAAAAACATCTTCTTCAAGTCATTCGTCCTCCTCTTGACTGTGATCAAATCCTTTAAGAACTTGGCATAGGATGACACTTACTGGATGGCTTCCAAAAATGGGATATTGATTTGGACATGCTTGAACACCTCCAGAATGGCTTAGGTACAAACGTCCTAGGAAGATCCTTAACAGTAGGTGTGGCTGTAGATGGCTCAGCATCTCTCTTCTCCTTGTTGCCACTTTCTTGCCCTTGCTGCATAGCAAGGTTCTCTTCCACTTGATTGTCCACTTGTCTCCCAGACCTCAATGTGACAATCGATTGAACTTGTTCTTGCCCGTGCGTAGGATTTGATGAATTTTCAACCGTAAATTGTCCCTTCGGGTTGGCCACGGGTTGACTAGGGAACTTTTCCTTCTCTCTCTCATCCAAGCGACTTGTGATTTGACCCATTTGACTCTCTAGCTTGGCAATCTCTTGGGTGTTTACTATTGTCACACTCCTCACTTCGCTAATGGATTGGTCAGTTATCTTCATGAAATCCTTGAGGTTGTCCTTCAATGATTGTGAAACCGATGCTGGCGCTTGAGTGGAAGCTTGGTAAGCAGGTGATAGTGCTGGATGGGCTGAGCGACCATGACTTGGAACTGGTGGAGAAAATCTAGAAGGGTATTGATTGTAAGCATGATGAGGGGCTCCTCCCTGATTCATCGGTTGGTTCTGCTTCTATGACAAATCAGGGTGGTTTTGCCACCCTGGATTGTAAGTCTCGTAGTAAGATCCATTTGATTGCTTTCGATAGTCATTGAAAGCATTCACTTGTTCCATGGGATACTCGACAAAAGTCGGCATTAATGGACAATTTTGTGCTAAATGCATAGGACTAGCCCAGATGGAACAACTATCAACATTGAATGTATTAGCAGCATTGATGGACTGGCCCATAGAGAGAGCGTCAACCTTCTTAGTGAGAGCATCTATCTTTATCCTCAAGTTAGTGTCCTCCTAAATCTCATAGATGCCTCCTTTCTTAGGAACATGAATGGACTTATCCTGACAGCTTGAAAAATCCTAATGCTACGAGTTGTCGGACAACTTGTCCAATGCCTTATATGTGTTATCCCCCATCAGACTTAAGAATGCCCCCCATTCATAGACTTGATCATGCTACGATTGGGTTGAGTCAACCCATGGTAGAAGAACTGAATGACTCTACTTCTCATATCCATGTGGAGGGCATCTGATTAATAACTCTTTGAAATGCTCATAACTCTCAAAAAACTTCTCATCCTCCTCCCGAGTGAAAGAACTAATCTCTTTTCAGCACTCATTCACTTTAGACATTGGGAAAAACTTATTATAGAATTTACTCAACAAGCTTTCCCAAGATGTAATAGACCCGGGTGTGTTGGAATCCAACCATGCCCTAGCTCTATCATGAAGAGAAAAAGGAAAAAGTCTAAGATGGACCGACTCATCAGAGAAGTTCTGGAACTTGAATGTGGCACAAATATCTTTGAACTTCTTCACATGACTGCAAGGATTTTCAAGATCCAAGCCATGAAATGAGGGTAGGAGTTTGATGACATGTGGCTTTAGATCAAAATGAGTAGCATTGGTTGGTGGCAACACTATACAAGAAGGGGAGTTAATTGCAACGGGTGCGAACAAATCCCTAAGGGATGTAGTGAAGTCCACGTTCCAAGCTCTAGGTTGTTCTACATTCTCCGATTGATTTGTATTCCTTAAATTGTCCCCCATCTCACTCGTCTCTCTCTCAACAAGTGCTCTCTTATTTCTCCTAAGAGTTCTTTCTATTTTGGGATCTAAAGGTATCAACTCTAAGTTCAAGGATCTCCGACCAAGCATACACCACACAAAAAGCAATAAAATAACTAACTAGCAGAAACAAAAGAATAAAATAAAATACAAATAACAATAAAATCAAATCAAATAAATGCAAAAACAGAAAACACAATACTCACAAAATAGGCCAACAAAAATTGGCAATTTTTTTTTTCTCAGCTGCTGTTGGTCTACTAATGCTGTCTACCGAGATGCACTTGAGCACAGGTAAAGTGTGATTCGACAGACTACTAAAATAGACCAAACACCAAAATTTTCTTTTGTTTATATATATATATATATATATATATGATGGGCAATTACAAATAGAAACAAATAAACTAGAATAAAATTTCAAAAAGAAAAAATGAAACAAAAATGCTAATTAAACTAGTAGAAAAATAAAATTAATTCAGATAAAAATTTAATTTTTACATACAAAACAACTCCCCGGCAACGGCACCAAAAACTTTTTGTGAGGTCGAATCCACAGGGAATTGCATCGTGAAAATAGATTTTTATCTAAACTAAACCTATTTTAACCTAGTTCCGAATTTCAAACTGTGTCGTGCAAAGAATATAAACTAAACTAAATTGATTTAAAACAAATGATAAAAGCACTAAGGTTTATGAATTCACCCCACCAAATTAAAGCATATATTTTCATGATTTTGTTCCTATAACTGACAAGTAATTACATCCTATATATGTTCTATATAAAAGTAATTTATCAAATAATTCCATGAATCCATCGATATACAAATCACAACGAATACCCTAATTAAATCAAATCATCCAATGTATTCGTTTACTTTAGAATCACAATGGATACCCGATTTAATTTGAATGATTTGATGTATCCGTCAGATGAAACACATTGAATATCCAATTTGAACAATTTATAAACAAAACACTCAATCATAAGAATTTACTCAAACAATTGAATTAAAATAGAACATCAATACAAAAATGTCGGAATCGTATGAACATATATGAAAAAATAATGCTAATCAATGGTGAGACTTCATCTTCAACCTTAGATGAAGGTTTTAGCCTCTCATGATTATGAAAATAAATTTCACAATTAAAGTGCTAAACATTAAACTTTAAAACACAAAAGAGATAAATTAAAGCAGAAAATACATTGAGAGAGAAATTACACTTACAGCTCCTCTCTTTGCTTTTCCTTTTTTTTTGTTTTTGCTGTGCGGCGCTCTCCCCCCTTGATAGCAAAGCCTTCGAGATCCACCCCTTGAAGATGAAGTGAAATGTGGCTTTTATAGGGAAACTCCATGAGTGCAATGTGTTTCCAACCGATGTGGGATGTGGGATTTAAGCCTTCACATGCCGCTCAAAACTCCTGCCCATATCTCTTTTATTTTAAGCCGAATAATTCCATAATGCTCCAAAAACCTAGAAAAGCATAGTAAACATAGAAAGGAGATAAAATAGGATGAAATAACACGAACTAAGAGCTTAACAAATATAAATTACGGGGCTTAAATATGAATATTTAAGCACTTATCAAAACATATTCAACATGCTTCAAATATATTTAAAAAATACAGAATACAACGAAATTGAGAATAAAAAATATTCCGTAAATTAATAAAATATAATATATGAATGAAAATACAATCGATAATATAATATTTCTCCTTAAAACAAAATAATCAAATATTTCAAAAATTCAAAATACAAAAGTCTAAAGATAAAACTATGGGTTAGTCAGGTGTGTGTCACCATCGGGGTACACATGCTCAGCATCCTCCTCTGCAACTGGATCCTATATGTAGAAAATAACATGGTCAAATATATATGTAAACCAAAATAGAAAATAAATAATTTATGAAAGTAAAACTGCTAAGTTATATACTTGTGAGTCCGCCTCATCCGTTACATTCTACTAAACGGACGCGACAGTAAACCCGCCTCGTCCGTTACCAAAGTTATCTACTTTTTTTACTTTAAAACCGCTAAGTTATATACTTTTGAGTCTGAAACCTCTCGGGTTTGTAATCAGTGATCTAAAATGGATTATGTTTGTTCCTACAAGTTACATTCTACCAAACGGATGTGACAGTAAACCAGTCTTGTCCGTTACTTAAGCTATCTACTTTTTAATAGTAAAATCGCTAAGTTATATACTTTTTTATACTGAAACCTCTCGGGTTTGCAACTAGTAATCTGAAATGGATTTCGTTTGTTTTCACAAGTTACATTCTACCAAACAGACATGACAGTAAACCTGCCTTGTCCGTTACCTAAGTTATCTACTTTTTTTACCTTAAAAACGCTAAGTTATATACTTTTCAAGCTCGAAACCTCTCGAGTTTGTAACCGTTCATCCAAAATGGATTCCATTTGTTCGCACATGTTAAATTCTACCAAACAGACGTGACAGTAAACTTGCCTCATTTGTTACCTAAGTTATTTACTTTTTTTACCTTAAAACCGCTAAGTTATATACTTTTTAAGTCTGAAATCTCACAAGTTTGTAACTTGTGATCCGAAATGGTTTCCGTTTGTTCCCATAAGTTACATTCTACTAAATGGACATTACGATAAACTCGTCTCATCTATTGCCTAAGTTATCTACTTCCATGGTTGGTAACTAATAATGTAAAAAAGTTCAATGTGTTTTACTTACATCGGGCCGTGTGGTAGGATCCGCCCCAAAAACTCTCGGGATCGACATCTATTGCAATATCTTCTCTATGGACTCAAGACATGAATGCATGTCATCCGCCCTAGCATTAGCTCATGCTAGCTGTGACTGAAGCTCCTCGATTCTTGACCTGTCATCATCCATTCGTTGTTGCATTGCGTTGACATCAACAACAAATCTGAACCGTGCTGCAGTGGATTTGATAGAGGAACTGCTACTACTAAGAGAGCTAGTAGCAAAGAGGCGACTATCTATCATGCCCTCAAATTCATAAAATCACCCCTTCTTCAGCCCACCTGATGCATGCAACCACTCAGCAGTGTCGATCTCAGGATGTGAGGATGCTTCAATTTGGCTACCACTTTTATCTGAAACACACTAGTTATATGCTTCCTACATTACAAACAAATGTATAAGATTAATAATTTTTTCCCAAACTATATTAAAACCAACAATTATTTGTATATAAGTAAAAAATACATTTTATACATACTATCGTGTCCCTGGACTTGTTATCGACGTAATCACCTATCCTCGATTGGCACTTGTGCATCCGATTAAACACCTCAACAGGTATGGCATCTCTACCCAACTTTTGGGACTACACATTACAATTTGTTAGGAAAAGTGGATATATATAAGTTTAGAGAACAAAAAAAAGAAAACATATACCAATATACTCGCGTGGATGTTCGTGTTGATGGACCCACAACATGGTGAACACGCTAATCATCGCCTGAACACCTATTCACCGACTTAGTATTGGAGCAATGAGTCCTCTACCTCCTAGTGTCCAAAAACTAACCAAAGCATCCAGTGCTCAATAGGGATCTTGTGGCCTCTTCCCCCATCATCCCAACTCCAATCATACCAGTTTGCTTTATCCTCACCCTGCTACTGCTTACACTTATCTCGTAATTCATTAATCTAGTCGGTGTGCTGAGCTGCAGCAATCCTATCACGGACAAACCTAGCAGACTTAAGCTCCTCGAGGGTCGTAAAATTGTAGCTCATCTAAGAAACAACAAAAATATGATCAGTTTTTAACTATTTTATATATAGTACAATCATAAAGTATATTATAACAATAAAACTAAAATAAAGTAATTGAGAAAAAAGTGATACCATAAAATTATCCCAAATAGAGTTCAAGATGTCGGTAGTGTAATGATAGTAACTGTTCCATCAGCCATTCATGTGCTTCATTACTTGAGCCGAAATGTTTTTGGAGATATCTTTGTACTTATGGAATTTACTACATTCATAAACAAATAAGTACAGTAATCGACATGTGACATATATTGATGTAAATTAATGACATGAATAATATGCAATGAACATTATTAAACATTTATCACTCAATATGGTCAAAATATTCTTTTGAGTTGGTAGAGGCTTATCTCTGTTTGGTCTTCTGACCTGATGGGTGATTGGAGGGGCTTGAGAAGGCCCAACCTCTACCGTTGAATAAGAGAATGTATAATCGCATATTAAATAATACGTTATTTAAGAATTACTTTAAATTAATAGAAGAAAGTGTAATTAAATAATAACACAAAAGAAGATCATACACTTTAGCGTAATAGCCTCTAGAGTAGCAGCCTCTGGTGGCACAGCCAGGCTTATGGGATCTCGTCCATGGCCCCTACCCTCTGCACCTCTAAGTGCTCAACCTTTGCCTCATGGCATCCTGATTTCCAAGAAATGCTAGAAATGTGAATACATGATAATTGATACAATCTATCTAAAAACTAGCTCATACAAATGACAATAAAGAAATAATACAATGTACACAAATTTTTAGTCATGTAACTCATATAATTCTCATCATCCATGAAAAAAAAATTATCTTACCATTAAATAATCAACATCCATGTAAGCACTAGAGTAATTATCATCTTTCTTTTGTTCTTTTTATTATTCTCCATCTTCTTCTTTTTCTTCTTCGTTTTCTTCTTCTTCTTCGTTTTCTTATTCTTCTTCTTCTTCCTCTTCTTAATCTTCTTCCTCTTCTTAATCTTCTTCCTCTTCTTCTTCCTTTCCTCTTCCTTTTCCTCTTCTTTTTCTTTTTCCTCTTCCTCTTCCTTTTCCTCTTCTTCTTCCTCTTCTTCCACTTTTTCTTCCACTTTTTCTTCCTCTTCTTCTTCCTCTTCTTCCTCTTATCTTCTTCTTCTTCTTCTTCCTCTTTTTCTTTTTCTTGTTCTTCTTCCTCTTCATCTTCCTCTTCTTCTTCTTCTTTCTCTTCCTCTTCTTCATCTTCCTCTTCCTTTTCCTCAAAACTAGCTCATGCAAATGACAATAAAGAAATCATACAATGTATACAATTTGTTAATCATGCAACTTATATAATTCTCATCATCCATGAAAAAAATTATCTTATTATTAACTAATCAATGTCCATGTTAGTACTAGAGTAATCATCATCATCATTATCATCATCATCTTCTCCTTCTTCCTCTTCTTCTTCCTCCTCTTCTTCTTCGTCATCTTTCTCTTATTTTTTCTCTTCTCCTTCTTCTTCCTCTTCTTCTTCTTTATCTTCTTCTTCTTCTTCCTCCTCTTTTTCTTCTTTTCCCCCTTCCTCTTCTTCTTCTTTCTTTTCTTCTTTCTCTTCTGCTTCTTCTTCCTCTTCTTCTTCCTCTTCTTTTTCTTCTTCTTCTTCTTCATTTTCTTCTTTTTTTTTTCTTCTTCTTTCTCTTGCTCTTCATTTTCCTCTTCCTATTCTTCTTCCTCTTCTTTATCCTCTTCCTCTTCATCTTTCTCTTCCTCTACCTCTTCTTTTTCTTTTTCCTCTTCTTCCTCTTCTTCCTCTTTATCTTCCTCTTCTTCCTCCTCCTCTTTCTTCTCCTCTTCTTCCTCCTCATCTTCCTCCTCTTTTTCCTCTTCTTCTTCTTCTTCTTCTTCTTCTTTTTCTTCTTCTGCCTCTTCTCCCTCATCTTCTCCCTCTTTTTCTTCCTCTTCTTCCTTTTCTTCTTCTTACTCTTCCTCTTTTGCTTCTTACTCTTCTTCGTCTTCCTCCTATTCGTTTGTGGGAGCATGTATATCGGATGGATTTACTTCTTCCATTACAGTGCCAATATCATGAATGATACCTAATATATCTATATCATCGTCTAAGACTCTACATGGAATGGATGGCTCATCCTATTGGAAGTAATTCGCAACTATAGGCATTATATCATTATTTAGATCTTGATACAAATGAAATTCAGCATTACCCTTAGGCTTCGTTTTATACACTACCCACTAATAATTTCTTCCTTTCTTATTGGAAGAGTAAGTGCAATACTATAGTTATGTTACTTGTGAAGCCAACATGAATGGTTCGTCTGAGTTAAGCATAGATTTATACTTAATATCTATGAGACTATATCGATATATTTTAATTCTATTCTCAAAATCAAACTAATCACAATTGAACAATACAACAATATTATTAATCCATATATATTGGTGCTGTATAACTTCTATCAACATCCCGGAGAAATCATATTCATATTCATCGTAACAACTACCTTTCACAAGTATACCATTTTTCGTTGTTTTCTTATGTTGTCTATACTCCTTGGTGTGAAGGTTGAATCCGTTGACATAATATCCAGGATAACACTTCACACGATACATCGGGCCAGCGTTTATCCCTCATATTTGCCTGTAAATTGTTTTATCCTTAGTGACCTATGATTAAAATATATAATTCAATGATTGATAAGTGCTTAAATATTCATATTTAAGCCCCTTAATTTACATTTGTTAAGCTATTAGTTTGTGTACTTCATTTTTGTGTTTTCTGTGTTTTTATAGGTTTTTGCAAGAAAGGAAGCATTTTGGAACTCAAAGAGCAAAACTGGAACTGAAAGCTGCAGAAGAGTGCAATTGAGCGCAGTACTTGGTGCGATCGAGCGCATAAGCACTCGTGCGCACAAGGAGAAGGCTCGAGCGTAACCTTGCGCTCGAGCGTAAACTCATGCGATCGAGTGCACATGAATCAGTAAAACATCAAAATGGCAGTTCCTATTTTGGAAATGAGGGTTAGAGCCCTGTTTTGGAAATTAAGGTTTCTAAGTGTCCTTAGAACCCTATAAATAGACTTGTAAAACACAGAAACTCTATCTTCCTTTTAGTTTAGTTTTTGTTCGGGGAGATTGGAGAAGGAAACTATGGAGGAGAATTGACGACTCTTCTCTCGGGTTTCTTCTTTCCTTTATTTTTATTATGTGTACTTAAACTTTTAGTAAGGGCTTGGTTGAAGCCCTGATTATGTTTACTAAATAAATTTAGTATTAGCGCCTTTGCAATATTTACGTTGTGTTGCTTAACTTTATTAATACCTGTTTTTATTTAAATTCCTTATATGTGTGTGTCTGATCAACGTATACATGTGGTATAGATTAGTTAGTTGAATCAATTTGGATGACCAAGTCCTGGGCTTATCATTAGTAACAAAAGATATCCACGCCGGATTCTTGGGTTAATCAACATGGGAAACCGAGAGTAGATACCATGCCTTAGGTCCCATGTGGTTGTCGATTTCCACAGATCCTATTCTCTCTTAAGGAACAACTCAGTATACACCATGCTGAATCCCTTGAGAGAGAAAAGAGTTAGAGTAGATACCATGCCTAACTCGTTGCTTAGGGAGATCAATAGCTTAAGGAGTAGATACCATGCCCTTAGGTTGACAAACATTAGGTATTCATGACATGAGTAAAGCATTAGCATACTGTTTTGTTGTGGTAGCATGATTAGTGGTGGATATCAAGTCCCTATGCCTTTATCTTTATTAAATTCTAACTCAATATTTATTTCTCTTATTTTTACTTTATAATTGCGAAACTAATTCTAAATCAAAATTTACAAATCCCTGTGGAGTTGATCTTGAATTCGCACACTATACTACTAAGTTGGCCTTGTGCACTTGCAAGTAAAACTGTACGATTATTTGCTTATTTATTTAGGTAAATAAACGTCCAACAAGTTTTTGGCGCCGTTGTCGGGGATTGTGCTAAATTTCTTTTTGGAATTATTTTCGTTAATTTTTTATTTTATTTTATTTTATTATGTTCCGTTTTATTTTTATTTTTATCAAAAATCATGTTTATTCCTTCTTTTCGTTTTCTATTTTTGTTCAGGTGTGCAGAGGAGGAGTTTTTGTCCTCATTGCAATCGAGCGCACTCCTTGGTGCGATCGAGCGCAATTCCAGTGCGATCTAGCACTGTTCTTGGTGCACTCGAGTGCAAAAGCTCCAAAGAGTACCCGAGAAGCAGTACTGAAACTGCCACACTAAAGCTTGTCAACTAATTCATTCGAAGGAGAAGCACCAATGGCGGAATGTAGTTATGCTTATCTAGCTGCTATGGAGAGGAAGCTAGATATGCTTATAAAAGCCATGACTGCTCAAAACATCTTACCTAGTCCACGAGCCAAACAACTCCAGGTATGTGCTATATGTTCTTGTTTTGATCACACTACTGACACTTGCCCTTTGTATTCATCTGCAGATCAAGAGCAAGCAAATCATGTGGGACTGAACAACTACAATATATATGCAAATACCTATAATCCTGGATGGCAGACTCACCCTAACTTCTCATGGAGCAACGATCAAAATGCCTTGAACTTTCAAGGGCAACAAAGGAACTCCCAACAAGCAGCCCACTCAGTTCTCGAATCAAAGAAAAGCGACCTAGAGAGTCTTGTGATGCAGTTGGCAACTCAGCAACAACAATTGATGACCTCACAAGATCAGTTTATGGCAGAGGAAAGGCAATTTTGAACCGAGATAAGACAAACCACTACAAGGCATGAACAAGCCATTCAAAGATTGGAAGTACAAGTGGGGCAATTAGCTAAAGAGCTGAGTGAACGATGGCAAGGTGTTGTTGAGAAAGTTTTTCACGTCCATCACATTGATCCATTGGAGACCACCCTCACCCATTATTTCAAAGGATCAGATGTTGAGCCAAAATCTGAGGATGTTACTGATGACATCATTGAAACTATGCACCTTCTTGAGGCTTCTCCAAAGCATCTAAGTAAGTACACCGATCCATTTGAACCTCATGTGCCTACTAATACTATTTTTTTCCTTCTATTGTCCAGGCACCAAATTTGGAGTTGAAGTACTTGCTGAAACATTTGACTTATGCTTATATGGGAGAGAATAAGACACTACCTGTGCTAGTTGCTGCCAATCTTAGTTTTGGGGAAAAATAAGGCTTAGTCCGGCTGAAGACGTTAAACTTAGCGCTAATGGGAGGCACCCCATAGCTTATCCTTTTATTTTTATTATTTTTCATATTTATTGTTATTTTTTATTTTTCGTACTTTTGTTTTCCCGTATTATGTTAGTTTTTTTCTTTTTTAGGGACAATATATGCATTCGTTCAAGTTTGGGGGTGTGCTATGAGCCATGCCGGCCCAACTAGTTCTCCATATCCCAGGTCAGATATTTCCATGTTATTCACACATTGGGGACAATGCATAATTCAAGTTTGGGGGTATGGGAGACACATTCACACACTTGTCCCAATTTTTTTGAAAAGATAAATGCATATTCATATTATGTTGAAAATTTTTGTTGATCTAAACGAATACTGTGATATGATTTTATCAGTGAGCTTAAAATCCTAAAACACATTAGCTGATAATAGAGTTTTAAGGTGTAGTTACCTACTTTTGGCATTTAAGAATTCACAAGTTTGATCTAAAAACTGATATGAGCACATTAGCACATAACGGTGTGGGGTATGACATACAATTTCTATGTATATGTTTCCATGACCTAACTGTAATCGGATAACTTGTTCGAATAACACTTTCGCATAGAAAAATAGAGAAGAATGTTATTATGCAAAAAAAAAGAGGAAATAAAATGCTCCTAATGATCATTAAATATATTTTTCACTGAGTAACTGGACCTCTTGCCTTAGTAAACAGTGAGTGTTCACGTCAAAAGGTGGGAATAATGCATATAATGATCATTAAATAAAGTTTCCATTGAGTAACTGGACCACTTACCTCAGTAAGCAGTGAGTGTTCACGTCAAAAAGTGGGGATTTGGCTTGGAAGCATTAAGACCAGTTAGTTTCGTAGCCTTTTTGACTCGAGTTAGTAAGTTCTTAGGGGTATCTTTACACTTAATGCCCTAAAACCATCTGGTTTGGGAGTCATTGGCTAAACACTCGCTACATGGGTCAATTAGAAAGCTTAACATGGCAAAAAGCTCATGGTAAAAGAAAAAGAAAAGAAATAAAACTATACCATTATTGTTCATTCTGATAGGGAATTCGATGAATGTTAAGACACCGAAACACTACACATTGGAATCATTTGGAAGCTTCATCTTTTATGTTCTAGTTCACCATACACTGATTCAGACTTTTGATGCCTTAGCCTGCCTCTTGTAAGTAATTAAAATTTAAAACTCCTATTCATTGCGAAGATGGTTTGTACTTTAAGCTTGCTTATGAATAAATATCGTGGTTTGTGCGACACTTAAATTTTTGGATACCATGAATGATGGATTTATCTTTGTGTCTTTGTTTTTTTATTTAGTTTTAGTTTCGTATTGCTAAGGGACTAGCAATATATAAGTTTGGGGGTGTGATAAGTGCTTAAATATTCATATTTAAGCCCCTTAATTTACATTTGTTAAGCTCTTAGTTTGCGTATTGTATTCCATTTTACTTCATTTTTGTGTTTTATGTGTTTTTATAGGTTTTTGGAAGAAAGGAAGCATTTTGGAACTCAAAGAGCAAAACTGAAACTGGGAGCTGCAGAAGAGAGCGATCGAGCGCACAAGCACTCGTGCGCACAAGGAGAAGGCTCGAGCGCAACCTTTCACTCGAGCGTAAAATCATACAATCGAGTGCACACGAATCAGTAAAACATCAAAACGGCAGTTCCTATTTTTAAAGGAGGGTTAGAGCCCTGTTTTGGAAATTAAAGTTTCCAAGTGTCCTTAGAACCCTATAAATAGACTTGTAAAACACAGAAAGAGTATCTTCCTTTTAGTTTAGTTTTTGTTTGGGGAGATCGGAGAAGGAAACTGTGGATGAGAATTGACGACTCTTCTCTCGGGTTTCTTCTTTCCTTTATTTTTATTATGCGTACTTAAACTTTTAGTAAGGGCTTGGTTGAAGACCTGATTATGTTTACTAAATAAATTCAGTATTGGCACCTTTGCAATATTACGTTTTGTTGCTTAACTTGATGAATACCTATTTTTATTTAAATTCCTCATATGTGTGTGTCTGATCAACGTATGCATATGGTAAGGATTAGTTAGTTAAATCAATTTGGATGATCAAGTCCTGGGTTTAATATTAGTAACAAAAGATATCCACACCGGATTCTTGGGTTAATCAACATAGGAAACTGGGAGTAGATACCATGCCCTAGGTCCCGTGTGGTTGTCGATTTCCACAGATCCTATGCTCTCTTAAGGAACAACTCAGCATACACCATGCTGAATCCCTTGAGAGAGAAAAGAGTTAGAGTAGATACCATGCCTAACTCGTTGCTTAGGGAGATAAATAGCTTAAGGAGTAGATGTCATGCCCTTAGGTTGACAAACATTAGGTATTCATGACATGAGTAAAGCATTGGCATACTGTTTTGTTGTGGTAGCATGATTAGTGGTGGATATCAAGTCCCTACGCCTTTATCTTTATTAAATTCCAACTCAATATTTATTTCTCTTATTTTTATTTTATTATTGCGAAACTAATTCTAAATCAAAATTTATCAATCCCTGTGGAGATGATCTTGTATTCGCACACATCTTGTATTCGCACACTATACTACTAAGTTGACCTTGTGCACTTACAAGTAAAACTGTACGATTATTTGCTTCTTTATTTAGGTAAAAAAACATCCAACAATGATACTTATTATATAATAAATATATACTAACAATATTTGTAATATATCATCTAGCATAGCTTACAAGATCTTAAAGCCATTTTGCGAAATTCTTCTCACAAAGCTTCTCAATTTGTTCATTAGTGATGCCTCGTTGCGCACTCATCATATTGTCTACAACAATGGTCATGAAGAATTAATTATTATCTAAGATTTGCATATATGGTGAAAGAATACATTAAATTTGAAAATGACAATAGCACTCACTCCACATAGGGTATAACTTTAATGAATTAAGTAGAACATAGATCTCTGCGGCCTTCAGCTCTTTGTCATCCAAGACTCTAATAGTCTCATGACTAAAAGAGCGACCTGGATAACTGAAAATAGATAGGCCCTCTCCTTGATCAACATTTCACCCATCGTTGTTTCGACCGAAATGATTCATTTCTTTCTGAATATTTGGTTGAAAATATTCAGCACAAAAATTTAAGATTGCTTATATGATGTACACCTCAGCTATGGCACCTTCAATGCGTACTATATTTCGAGTCTTTTTCTTTGTGCATACACCTATTTTGCATATATGTACAAATATATTGAAATTTAATTCAATTATATGAAGTGAGAAGACTCTAACAATTGGTAAAATTAATGATATTACATCTCAAACGGATACATCCAATGATATTGCACAAGGCCATCGACTTTAGCTCCGTAAGCTAAATGAATCGGCAAATGATCCATTGAATTGAAGAACATTGGAGGAAAAATCTTCTCAAGCTTGCATAGGATGATGAAAATATTTTTCTCAAGCAATTCTACATGCTCAATGCACAATTCAGTTGCGCATATGTCCCTGAAGAACTTACTTAGGTCTGTCAACTCATCGTACATAGAGTCAAGTAAAAATTCACGAAACACTAAGGAAATTCCCGTAGAACATGACCTCGTTTAGTTCAACACATCATGCTAAATTTGAGACATACTTGTATGAAAACTTCAAATTTGAAACCCATTCGTAAACCACCTTTATCTGGGACTTGTTTAATGCGTACGTTGCTTTGGGTTTATATTTAGGTTTACCATTGACTTCAACTAACTCCAATTCAGGAAGCCTACAAAAATTTGTCATATCTAAATGAGTGTTAGCATTGTCTTTGGTTTTACCCTTGATATCTATAACAATGTTGAAGACTTCATCAAACACATTTTTCTCAATATGCATAACGTCCAGATTATGATGAGCAAGATTAGTTGACCAGTACGGTAGCTCCTAGAAGATACTCCTCTTTGTCCAATTATGATCCTTCTCAAATTCACATATTTCTTGTTTCCTACCATTGGAACCGAATATGATCTATTCGAAAGACATCACTCTAGGTTTTACATCTACCCTCGACAACCGTGGTGGTGGCGGACCGCTCTCAGATATATAACTTTATGAAACCCTGCTTCTACCTTCTAAAAGCACAATCTTCTGGTAAGAACTGACATTGATAGTCAAGCCAAGAATTTTTATGACCATGTGGCAGTCAGAAAGATTTTGTATATTCCATATAGTAAGGACAACCAGTAGACCATGAATACTACACCCATAAAGCATACCATATGCAGGAAAGTCATTGATCGTCCATAGAAGTATAACCTTTATATTAAAATTTTGTTTCTTAGCTGCATCGTAAGTAGGAACTCCATCCATCCACAATGTCTTCAACTCGTCTATTAATGGATGTAGATAGTCATCTAGATTCTTACCAAGGTTGTTTGGGCCAAGAATTACCAACGATAAGAATAGATTATGCTCTTTCATGCACATAATAGGAGGTAAATTATAAGGAGTGACAAATACTAGCCAACAAGAGTACGGGGACGCTAAATGGCCAAACAGAGTCAAAATGTTTCCACACCATCCCATCTAGATGACCATGTCTGGCTTACTACATTTGCCTTCTTTGTGCCATCTCATGTGTCCAAAAATGTTTTTCGACAAATAAAGCCTTTGAAGTCTAGGTGTCAACTGAAGGTAACGCATGACCTTATGTGGTATTTTTTTAGCTTCTTATTACCGCTCTGTGTAGGTTTAAACCAAGGATGTCCATACACATTACCCAATTTCTTATCTTTTTCCTCCTTGTAATACAACATACAATCATTCGAGACCCAAGTCTTAACTCACTATCTTCTTAGACTTGTAAAAGTTTTCAGGAAAGTTCTCGTCCTCGAGTAACATACTCTTACTTATTGTCAATAATCGATCGAAACAGTTCTAAAAAATGTCAAAATCAGATTTACAATTTAACAGTTTTGAGATCGCTAATAACTTAGTGTGCTTTTTACAACCCTCCCACAAGGGCTCATCAATATTTCTCAACATGTCATAGAACTTCGCAGTACGGGGATTCATATCCTCTTCGGAATCCCAATTGAATTTTAGGCCAACAACATCATTTGCCATCTCCTCTATGCTATTCGTTTCTCTGAAACCTTCCTCGACATGGTGATCTGATTAGGGCTTCGATCGTTCACGTCTTAAATAACTCTCACCGTGAAAAGTCCACCTCTTATAATTTAGAGTAATATAGGTGCAAGATAATTGTTTCTCGATTTAAAAGCTCTAAGTTATGGCATAGAAAACAAGGACACCAATAGTTCCATCGTTATACACAAATGATGGATTACCA
Organism: Bretschneidera sinensis; assembly: GCA_023935145.1. Lineage (NCBI taxonomy): Eukaryota > Viridiplantae > Streptophyta > Magnoliopsida > Brassicales > Akaniaceae > Bretschneidera > Bretschneidera sinensis. The sequence continues at coordinate 66,252,761 of CM043700.1, read as the reverse complement.
TATGCAAAGTCAAGAAAAAACTCCACTCCTTGTAAAAATTCTGTAGATAGAGAACAACTTGATGATCCATCTAGCTACGGTCAGTTACCATTGTTCTAATCACTAAAATAATAAAGAATCTATTGTCAATAAGTTATTTAAAATATATAGTATTCTTTCAATTATGCATTTTTTTTTACATACATATCAAAATATATGGATTGAAATAGCATAATACAATAACAATCATATATTTTGTTATCAATTTCTATCTTTCAAAAATGCTTCATTAATTATATATGGTTTCTAATGATGCGAACTTATATTGACAATAAGACATAACAATATAAGGCTAACTTAATTTTTTTTATAAATAAAATGATAATCTAATTAGTATTAGGTATTTCATTCAGTCGACTATATGGTTCATCCATTCTACTGAATGAATGAAATAAACTCTTTGTCCTTCATTCAGTCGACTAAACAACAACATTCAGTCGATTAAACAATAACATTCAGTCGACTGGACTTCATTCAATCAACTAAATGAAACCATTCAGTTGATTGAATGAAGGACAAAAAGTTTCCTTCCTTCATTCAATCGATTGAATAAAACCATTCAGTCGACTGGATGTCTTGAAACAAAATTTTCTTGTTTAAAAAGGTTTTTCTAGTCAAAATAATTTTTTGTCAAAAGTGAATCCTCTTATCGAAAGTGAAGATGGATTGTTTTCTAAGTTCAAAATAATACGCGGCATTTTTCTGTTTCTTTTTTATTTTCCAGTTTGGACACTGAAATAATATTATGTGATTAGGTTACTCTATGTCATTTTTCTCTGCTACCTTGTATATAGTGATAAAAATTCCATCGATCCCAAACTTTCTACTTATAACAAAAAAGACTAAATTTGACAAGTTTAAAAATTAATAAATTAACAATGTCCTTATAAAAAATTTAATAAATCCTAGAAATGTATACACAAATATATTTGGATTTAGGTGTTATCTCTTAGGGAAAAATATATACACAAAATATGCAAATAAATTAAAATAAAACATTCAATAGATTAACAAATGTAACTAAACATATGTGTGTGTATATATATATATATATATATATATATATATATATAAACAAATATATGAGAGAGAGAAGAAACTTACAAAAATTGTAGAGAGAGAAAGACCAAATGGAGGTAGAGAGAGAGCCCAAAAATTGGTGAAATGGGGAAAATAAGAGAGAAAAGCCTAGAAATAGAGTTGAAAATGGCAATAGATGAAATATGAAAGAGAGATAGAGCATCTGAGAGAGAGAGGAGGAGAAAATTTCTTTAGGGTTTTGGAAAAGGAGTCGCGTGGTGCTAGGAGAAGAAAAGAAGAGGGAAAGAAAGGTATCTGCGTGAAATTTAGGTCAGATGATCACCGGGGGAATTTAATCCCTAGGTAATATGTTTTTATCCCTCGATGAAAGTAGTTTACTTAATTTCAAATTAATTTTATATTCGTTTATCAATACATAGGGATTAAATTCCCTCGGTAATAATATATTTCAAATTAAAAAACAAAAATTATTTTTGTAATATTTTACGAACTTAATCCTGAGTGTAAATGTTGGTATTTGTCTAAGGTTTAAACAAGGTTAGAGAAGCTTTGGCATCAAGTCTCCAGGCTGCGACTCAAGGTGTGCTTGCCTCACCCTGCAGCAAGTCCAGAATGTGTGCCCTCTAAGCCTTAGCACGAAGAGGGTGCCCTGGTCCTCGTCGCGGCCCAGCCCATCCAAGCCTTAGCACGAAGCACTAAGCCTCAGCACGCCCTGTTCCAAGCCTCACCACGAGGCACACTTGATGCTTATGTTTCAGCATTTCAAATGGTGCGTGAGGCAAGATTAAAACGCATAGGATCACTTAGGATTGATGATGGGCTATGATTGATTGGTCATCAAGATCTAAGGGTGGAGATTGACCTTCAAGATAGGTTCAAGAAATTGGTGCACTATATAAAGGGTCACCTAGCTTCAATCTAAACATAATGTGTGTGACATAGCATCCGATGACATATAAGTGTGAGTGAAATAGAACACATGGGTGTGTGAGAGTGCAAAGACACTAAACATAGGCAAGATCTCATTGTAGAGAGGTTGGATGTTTAGAGAGAGAGTAGTATAGATTGGAGATTCAAGGGACTTGTAAGTGGAATTTTCCAAATTCCAGGGTAACTCAAGACCTTATCACTTTCTTTTCTCTCTTCTTTCATTCTTTAAGAATGGTGTTAAGATCAAGATTAGATCGTGTTCTTAAAGAAGAGTTGTTGTAATTGTAAGAACCATTGATTTAGTGCAGAGAGTTCAGAGGAACTCACGGGGACGTAGGCTATTGTCGAACCTCGATAACAAATTGCTTGTGTTCTCTTGCTTTGTTTGCTATTTCTATTCTTTACAAGTCATTCTAAACTTGGGTGTTTGGAAGATCATCACCTGGGCATCTTGAGGGTGGTTTCCCAACAGTAAAAACATATTATCACCAAGGGAATTATCCCTCAGTGATAATATTACACACTATCACTGAGGGACTCTTTCGGTTTTATCTGTCGTTGAAAACACTTATCACCGAGGGACACGTATCATTCGATGATAGTCTCTCAGTGATAAGCGATTTTATTGTAATGAGTAAAATAGAAAATGCTAAGAAACTAGTAAGTATCTTAAGATGAAACTTTTTAAGTGAGCTAAATTAATCTAGTCTATTTTCAAGGTGGTTTAAACACATGAATCATTTTAGCAATTTATTTTGCAAAAGTAGAAGTTTAACCAACCTTCTTTGGCTAAGAAAAATTTTCATGCGTGAGAATTATCCTTGGAGATCTTTATGCTCTTTTAGACTTAGTGAAGTTGGGAGAATAATTCGAATGAAGATTAGAAAACCAAAAAACAAAAGGTAACTAAAAATGATGAAGAACTCTCCCTAGTTCTTCTTTTGTGTTTCACTTTTTTCTCTTTTCTCATCTTTCTTGAACACTCTTTTCTATTTTGTTATATTTCTCTCTTGGATCTTCCTATTCTTCTCTCTTTCTCTCCCTTTCGTTACTTCTTTTTTTCTCTCTTTTCTCTCTTTTTTAAATTACTTTGCCTTAGTATTGTGTCGGTGTCTTGTGTTAGAAAAAAGGAGGAGTATTTATAGGAGGAGTAAGGGCTGACCAAAGGATTTAAAAAAATCAAAATAATGGGTGAAAACAAGGTGCATAGCTGGCCATATATGGAGGGGGAAAAGAAGTTTCAACTTTTGAGGTGAAAAGGTGTTTAACTTTTGGGGTGTAAAAGTGGGACTAGAGAAGGTGAGGTGTGGTAAATTAAGTGAAATGTGAGAAGAAAAATCATTTTATATGGTTGGGCATGGGGAAGAGGGAGGGTTTTCTTTGAGAGGAAAGAATTGAAGAAGAAGGTCTGCAAAATGTTGAACAAGAATGTACAATTTGGAGTGTTTTTAATAAAGCGAAACCAAAACCAAAAAAGAGAGGAGAAACTCTCCTTGGTGAGGCTGGCCATTGGGGGGGGGGGGGGAGAGAGACACAATTTTCTTTAGTTTTTGACATATAATAAAATTAAAAATCTTAGGAAAAAAAAAGAGCAATTACAAAGCAAAAGAAAGTAGGAGAATACTTCACACTCTAAAAAAAAAACTAATGTTTTTATGTGCTGATTTTGGGTATAAAATGTATATTTTTTAGATAGAAAATGATGGTATTTGGCATGTAGGAAAGGTTGAAATCTTCATAAGGTAAATTCCAATTAACTAAGCAAAATGAGAAGAAGAGAAACTCTCTCTTTTAGGTGCACATGGTTGTCCAAAGAGAGAGAGAAAATATGTTGTTTCCTAAGTGCATGGTTGTTGTTTTTAGGTGAAAATGTCTTATTTTGTGTGGAAAGAAGGTGGAACTTGGTACAAAGGAAGGTGAGAGAACCCAGGAGTGGGAGATGAGTTCAAAATGCAAAAAGAAAAGGGGAAAAATTCTTGTTATGGTTGGCCACATAGAAAGGGGAGAGAAACAACTTTTTTGCTTTGTAAAAAAGTAGTTTACCTTGAGAAAAGTGAGCCAATCAAAAGGTGCCAAGTGGAGGGTGGAATTGGAAGTTCACCCTTAAAAATTAGAAGTCTTCTTGGGCTTGAAATTTTGTCCAAAAGTATTTAGCCTTAGGAAAGATCAATGGGATTTAGTGGACTTTGGATTGGACCAAAATTTAAATGAAGACTTTGATATTGGATTGATTGAATCAAATAAGGCCCAATTGATTTACACCCAAAGTCGATTAAATAGAGTGAACGAAAGGGGCTTGCAATTGGTCTTACTCTTCAATTAAATTCAAATATCCACATTTACTAAGTTCGAGCATACTAGGATCAAATATTCGTCATAAGACCCTGCACGTGCTGCGTTGAAAAAAAGTTTAGAATGAAAATAGATGTCTACAGTAGTGTGTTATCATAGTCATATTTTTTGCTGAGTTCATGTCATGTTTAGGAAATTGGGTTATAGTTGTATTTGAATTTTGGCTTTAGATGCTCTTTCATGTTTGTATGATGGTGGTATCATTTCCCTGACTCTATTAGTGGCACTTTAAAGGTATTTGGTTTCCTTATCACCACTTGTGTTGCTTTTTTCCTTTATGGCCTAATCCCAACCATGCATAAGGCTTACCCCTCGAGGTGGCTTGACTTCTCTTTTGAGAATATCCTCCCCTCATTCCTCGAACATTTTCCATTCATAGACCTGATGTAGGTCGAAGGGTAACTGACAGTCCTTTTGCTCGAGCTAGTTTCTTTTCTTCTGCCTTTCATAGAACTGATGTAGGTCGAAGGGTAACTGACAGTCCTTTTGCTCGAATTGGTTTCTTTTCTTCTGCCTTTTCCTAGTCTGTTACCCTCATATGCTCCATGAACAACTTAGCCACATTGTCTTGGCATGTGACAAATAAGATTTTTTGAGTGTCAGCTAAGGTCACTAGTAAAATTGATTCAGGAATCATAATTGTTGGTTTCACTATTACAGCTATTTTAAGCTTCACTTTTTGTCTTCAACAATTATCGATTGGTCATTAAATTCATCTACTCATCTTGAGGGTTTGATCTTCTCGAATGACATGGGATCTGCTTCTTTTGAGTATGTGACATAATAGTCAAACTTCCTTGAAGGTTCTCCTAACAGTCTACCTTCAAGATCCCCAACCTCATATTATTCCTTCAGGATTTGTTGCTGAGTTTTCTTTCATGAAGTAAATCATTTATTATCTTGCATCAATTGAGAAACATTTAAAGTGAGCATGTTAGCATTAACCAAATCAAGGAATGGATTAGTATCAACTTGCATTGTTTATTTTTTTCTCATGGAATTTAAGTATCGTGGATCTATTTTATCTTGAATAAGATTTCTAAATAGGGAAAACTTATTAGTTGAATGAGTAAATGAGCTATACCACTTGCAAATTTTTTTGCCTTGGAGCTCTTCACTCGAAGGCATCTATTTCGTCCTACCAATCTTAATTCATTCACTTGTAACAATAGATCAAAATTTTGATCTGCTTTACTTATGTCAAAGTAATATAACCACTCTGAAGAAGTGGGTCTATTGGACTCTTGAATTTGAGTTTGTTTCTTGGTCAGAACTTCACACATAAAAAGTTCTCGACCCACAAACACAGCTAAATCCATTTCAAAATTGAGATAATAATAATTTCCTATAAGATGAAGTCCACTTTTTATGTTCTTCCTTCAATATATACTCATATCGAGCAATCCTTTTTGGTAACTCGAACAAGTCATGGAAGACCATTCCCTTAAACTTCTTACGAAATTCAAAGCTCAGCCCATCTTGGACTACCTTTACATACTCGACTTCAGGTAAACCAATATTACATTTGGCTAGATCCTGCTTGAAGTGATTTAGATCATCTTTAGTGGTCTCATTTTGTTGTTGTTTGAGCCTAGCTAAGTCAGTCATAGGAACGCTTATACTCATTTGAGTGAACTGAGTCAAAAATCTTTTCTATATATTATCCCAATTCATGATTGAATTCTAAATAAGATTAATGTGCCACATGAACGCCTATCCTATCAATGAATTAGGAAACAAATGCAATTTCATGAAATCATGGTTAGAATAATATCCATAGTGGAATGTGAAACTATAATACCGGTATTTGAAAAGTAAGGGTAAAGAAGTACTCTAATAAATTTGACATAAAGTTAAAATAATATATATATATATATATATTTAAATGCGAAAAGTCAAAATTTTTATAATACAATTTTAAAAAAACGTGTGGCAGCAGGTGCCACCTGCTGCCAAATGAAAAATTTGAAGTGCATGCTGCCCACGTAGCTTGTGCGTGGCAGCTTAAGAATTTGGGGGGGTGGGGTGTGGACTGATGCTTTAAGCTTTTATAAATAGTTTAGCTTTTTTCATTTCTTTCGTTATTCATTTCCAAATTTGTTTAGCTTTATATTAATTATGCGTTTTCTTTAACCACTTGGAGACAGAAAGAAAGGTTAAAAGAGCAAAATTTTGAAGGAGTTTACTGCGAAATTTCATAGAGAATCACAAGAAGCTATCAGAAAAATAGAAAGTAATAACGTAGTATTACTTTTGAATTTTTAGCGTACATGAAATTTTTCGGAATTCAAAGTGGGAATTTTTAAAGGGTGTGGTTTATGAAGAATTGAAATAATTAGAAATTTAATACAAATATTATGTCAGGTGTTGACGATCAGCAACCGGGGGAAATTTCTAAGAGGAACGGGAAAGACAAAGAAGTGATCCACAGGTAGCTTTAAGTGCTACGTGGTGAGTTAGATTTACTTTACTTAATCTAAATAAAAAATGAAATATTTAGTGATAATATTAAAATAAATTATTAGCTTATGCTTTGTTGATAGATGAAATTTTGGTATCAGAGCATTAGATTTTATGATTCTGTAGACTGCATAAAAAGTAAGAAAGTGGAAGATTAAAATAAGTTATATTTTAATAGCCTGAGGATGACACATGGATGTGCTAGAGCTAGAGTTAGAGTTGTTGATTTAAGAGGGCGTGGTAGGCCCCCAATATTTTTGACAAGTTGAGGTTGAGTCTGAATCTGTGGTTCCTAGAAGGGAACTGGTTGACAGTATAATTGATATTAGTAAAGATGTGAGAGAATCTGAAGTTGAAAGATTTCTTACACATACTCTTGAGAAAATCAATGTAATAAATGATAGAGTTGATAGCTTATAGCATAAACTTGATGAACAAGCTAGAGCAATGCCTGAGGTTGTTAATCTAGTAATGATAAACGTTTAAAAAGAGGGAAAAGTGAATTTAAGCTGAATGCCTTGTTCTGTAAAGGATCTATGAATCCTTTTAAGCCTGAGTTTTGGGAGAAATATGTAGAGAGATTATTTGATATTTTACTAGTAACTGACAGGCAGATGGTTGCCTTTGCTTCGTTTGAGTTAGAAGGAGAAGTTTTAGAATGATAAGAGCATATTCTTCCCAAGGTAAGTGCAGATGTTGTTAGACCCTTAACATGGAATATGTTTAAGGAGGTTTTCCTTGATAAATACTTTCCTTAGACCTTTAGAGCCCAAAAAGATAGAGATTTTATTTATTTGAGGCAAATGGGTTGACTGTGGCTCAGTACGATATCAAATTTGTGGTCTTGTCAATGGTTGTATCGAAAATGGTAGACCTAGAGGAGAAGAAGTGTAAGAGGTTCATAGATGAACAATGTTTTAAGATTTGATCAAAACTATCTTACATAAAGCATATAAATTATGTCAGATTGGTGGATATAACACTCCAGATTGAAAAGGATGTGATGGAAATTAGAGGTAAGAGGAATTGGCAGAAGAGGTCTAGATTTGAGGAACCTAGAGGTGATACCAATATGAGTGTGTAGGGTGGGAACCACCCAGAGGAAGTGTTACATGTCACAGAGAACTTTAGTACAGAGTCAGAGGCAAGCAAAATTTGTTTCTTCTGTAGCTCAAAGTAATATCAGTGGGACCCCTAGATTTGAGAGATAGCTTATGGGAACTAGAAGTTATGGTAAATGTGGGAGTGTACTACTTAGAGGATGTGATAATGTGAAAAAAAAAAAATTAGAACGTATTATAGATGTAATCCGATAAGATATTTATCCCAAAATTGTCAAAAATTTGAAGTGCTTTGTATGTAGAGAACGTGGACATATCAATGTTGGTTGATCTTGGTGCAACCCATTCGTTTGCATCCAGTATTCATATGAAGTCTATTAAAGTATGTATTAGTCATGTGATGCAAAATATTTTTATAGAAGTTTGTTGTGAGTTTTAAATTACTTGCAAGTGCACGAATCGTTTGCAATATAGCGTGTGCAAGTGCGAGGTCGAATCCACAGGGAATTGCGTTGTGAAAATAGTTTTTTATCTAAACTAACCTTATTTTAACCTAGTTCCGAATTGTGAATTATATTTTTGCAAAACAAATATAAACTAAACTAAATTGATTTAATAACTAATGATGAAAATTCTAAGGTTTCCGAATCCACCCAACCAAAGTAAAGAATATATCTTCATATTCTATATAAAAATAATCTATCAAAACATTCCATGAATCCAACTTAAACAAAAAACAACGAATATCCCAATTAAACCAAAAGCATCCAATGTATCCGCTTTTAACAAATCACAAAGGAAATCCAATTTAATCGAAAAGGATTTGATGTATCCATCGGATAAATCACGCAGAATATCCAACAGAACAATAAAAAACTATCAATTGTAAGAATTTACTCAAACAATTGAAATAGAACATTTAAACTAAACATATCAGAATTGTATGAACATATCTGAAAATATAATGCTAAACAATGGCGAGACTTCATCTTCAACCTTAGCTGAAGATTTTAGCCACTCATGATCATGAAACTAAATTTCACAATAAAAAGTACTAAGCATTAAAAACTTGAAAAGCATTAAAACTGACTGTACATTAGGAGAAATTTCACACGCTGTTGGGCAGTACTTCCCCCGATGGTGGCAAAAACCCTTAGGAAATCTACTAGAATGCTAGCAAAAATCCACCAGACTGCACACTGAATAATGAATTGAGGTAGTGTTTATATAAGGGAATTCTCGGAGTACAATGAGCTGTAAATTTGATCTGGAATACTGGTCCTTTGCGATCGATCACAAGTCTGGTGTGATCGATCGCAGCATGGTGCGATGTAATGTGTCTGGCACGCTGTAAGTGCTTCCTATCCGATGTGGGAGTAACTTGCGATCGATCGCAACCCTTTTGCGCTCGAGCGCATCACAATGTGCTACAATATATATGATACTACTGTTGTTTCCTCTCCAGTGTGGGATGTGTGAGTCACTTGCGATCGATCGCAAGTCTGGTGCGCTCGAGCGCAGGTGAGATTGATCTCATGCCTTGTGCGCACGATCGCAGATGCGATTGATCGCATATGCTGTGTGCTCGATCGCATTAGGCATTCTCAGCTTTTGCTCTTTAAGCCCTGAAGTTTCCACATTGCTTCATTTTATTCCAAAACCTATAAAAACACAGAAAACACATAAAATAGATAAAATAGCACGAAATAACATAACTAAGAACTCAACAAATGTAAACTAAGGGGCTAAAACATGTAATATTTAGCACTCATCAAATACCCCTAAACTTACATATTGCTAGTCCATAGCAATATGAAACTAAAAACTAAATGAAAAACAAAGAATATAAAGATAAGTTCATAACTCATGGTATCCAAAGATTTTAGGAGCACACACCACCATGATAATGATTCATGAGCAAGCTTAAAAAGATAAACCCATCTTCGCAATGAATAGAAATGTTAAAATCTAATTACTTACAAAAGGTAGGTTAATGCATCATAAGTCTGACTCAGTGTAAAGTGAATTAGCAAATAAAAATGAAGCTTCCGAATGAGTCCAATGTGTAAGGTCTCTATGTCTCAAGATTCACCGCATTTCCCATCAGAATGAACGCATAGTTTTTATTTTTTTCTCTTTTTTGTAAGGCTCTGTTATGTTTAGTTTCCTTAAGCTTTCTAATTGACCCATGTAGTGAGTGTTGAGTCAATGACTCCTAAACCAGATGGTTTTAGGGTATTAGGTGTACAGATACCCCTTAGGACTTACTAATTCGAGTCAAAAAGGCTACGAAATTAAATTGGCCTTAATATTATTAAACAAAATTCCAACCTTTTGACGTGAACACTCACTGCTTACTGAGGCAAGAGGTCTAGTTACTTAATGGAAAGTTTATTTATGATCATCCATTTTATATATATATATATATATATATATATATATATATATATATATATATATATATATATGCCAATGTGGTAATCCAACAAGTCATCCAGTTTCAGTTAAGACAAAAACGTACACATTAAAATCACATGTCATACCTCACATAATGCGTACTAATGTGCTCGTGTTAGATTAGAGATCAAACATGTGAATTCTCAAATGCCTCAAGTAAGTAACTAGATTTTAAAACTTTATCAACAGATCATGTATTCCAAAATTTAAGCTCACCAATGAATCACATCACAGAAATTGTTTAGATCAACCAAAATTTCAAAATAACATGAGCATGCTTTAAAAAAAACAACAACAAATTAGGACAAAGTGTGTGTAATGTGTCTCCCATACCCCCAAACTTAAATTACACATTGACCCCAATGTATGAATAATATGGAAAGAGTTGACCTGGGATATGGAGAACTATCTAGACTGGTATGGCTCATAGCATACCCCTAAACTTGATCTGAAGTACGCGTTGTCCCTGAAAAATAAAGACTGGAAAACAAAAAATACTGGAAACAAACATTAATCATAAATATGTAAAATAATAAACAAACAAGAAGGATAAGCTGTGGGATGCCTCCCATGAGCGCTAAGTTTAAAGTCTTCAGCCAGACTCTCCTTAGTAGATGACCCTCAATCAGAGTAAATAGGATCCGTCAACAATATCGTCTCAATGTCCGGACTCCTCAACTCCAAGAATGGTTTTAGCCTCTGTCCATTTACCTTGAAAGTGCTACCATTCTTTGGATCCTCAATCTCGATGGCTCCATGAGGAAAAACTGACCGAATGAGAAAGAGGCCGGTCCATCGAGACTTGAGCTTGCCTGGGAAAAGATGCAGGCGTGAGTTGTATGATGAGGGGCTCCTCCCTGATTCAGCGATTGGTTCTGCTTCCATGAAAAATTAGGTTGGTTTCGCCACCCTGGATTGTAAGTCTCAGAGTAGGATCCACTTGATTGCCTCCGATAGTCATTGAAAGCGTTTACATGTTCCGTGGGACACTCGGTAAAAGCCGGCATAGATGGACAATTCTGTGCTAAATGAATAGGACTAGCACAGATGGAATAGCAATCGTCATTAATTGTATTGGCAGCATTGATGGACTTGCCCATAGTGAGAGCGTCAATTTTCTTGGTGAGAGCATCTATCTTTATTTTCAAGTCAGTCTCCTCCTTAATCTCATAGATGCCTCCTTTCGTAGGAGCACGAATGGACTTATCCCGACAGCTTGAAAAATCCCACTGCTGCGAGTTGTCGGACAACTTGTCCAATGCCTTGTGTGCTTCATCCCCTGTCAGACTTAAGAATGCCCCTCCCCATTCATAGACTCGATCATGCTACGGTTGGGTTAAGTAAACCCTTGGTAGAAGAACTAAACAAGTCTCCACTTCTCATATCCATGTGGAGGGCATCTAATCAGTAACTCTTTAAAACGCTCCCAACTCTCAGAAAACTTCTCATCCTCCTCCTGAGTGAAAGAACTAATCTTCTTTCGGTTCTCATTCACTCTAGACATTGGGAAAAATTTATTATAGAATTTACTCAGCAGATTTTCCCAAGATGTAATATACCCGGACGTGTTGGAATCCAACCATGCCCTAGCTCTATCACGAAGAGAAAAAAGGAAAAGTCTAAGATGGACTGACTCCTCCGAGAAGTTCTGGAACTTGAATGTGGCACAAATATCTTTGAACTTCTTTAGATGGCTGTAAGGATTTTCAAGATCTAAGCCATGAAATGAGGGTAGGAGTTGGATGACATGTGGCTTTAAATCAAAATGGGTAGCATTGGTGGGTGGCAACACGATGTAGGAAGATGAGTTAGTCGCAACTGGTGCGAACAAATCTCTCAGGGACATGGTGGAGTCCACGTTCCACACTCCAGGTTGCTCTTGGTTCCTCAAGTTTTCACCCATCTCAATTTTCTCTTGTTCAGCAAGTGACTTCTTCTGTCTCCTAAGAGTTCTTTCTAAATCGGGATCTGAAGGTGTCAATTCTAAATTCAGGGATCTCCGACCAAGCATACGCCAAACAGAAAACAGTAAAACAAACTAACTAGCAGAAACAGCAAAATAAAATAAAACAAAAATGCTAACTAAACTAGTAGAAAAATAAAATCAATTTAGACAAAAATTTCACAAACAAAAACAATTCCTCGGCAACGGTGCCAAAAACTTCTTGTGAGTTTTAAATTACTCGCAAGCGCATGAATCGTTTGCAATATAGTGTGTGCAAGTGCGAGGTCGAATCCACAGGGAATTGCGTTGTGAAAATAACTTTTTATCTAAACTAATCTTATTTTAACCTAGTTCCGAATTGTGAATTATATTTTTGCAAAACAAATATAAACTAAACTAAATTGATTTAATAACTAATGATGAAAACACGAAGGTTTCTGAATCCACCCAACCAAAGTAAAGCATATATCTTCATATTCTATATAAAAATAATCTATCAAAACATTCCATGAATCCAACTTAAACAAAAAACAACGAATATCCCAATTAAACCAAAAGCATCCAATGTGTCCGTTTTTAACAAATCACAAAGGAAATCTAATTTAATCGAAAAGGATTCGATGTATCCATCAGATGAATCACGCAGAATATCTAACAGAACAATAAAAAACTATCAATTGTAAGAATTTACTCAAACAATTGAAATAGAACATTTAAACTAAACATATTAGAATTGTATGAACATATCTGAAAATATAATGCTAAACAATTGCGAGGCTTCATCTTCAACCTTAGCTGAAGATTTTAGCCACTCATGATCATGAAACTAAATTTCACAATAAAAAGTGCTAAGCATTAAAAACTTGAAAAGAATTAAAACTGACTGTACATTGGGAGAAATTCCACACGCTGTTGGGCAGCACTTCCCCCGGTGGTGGCAAAAACCCTTAGGAAATCTACTAGAATGCTAGTAGAAATCCACCAGACTGCACATTGAATAATGAAGTGAGGTAGTATTTATATAAGGGAATTCTCGGAGTACAATGAGCTGTAAATTCGCTGTGGGATACTGGTCCTTTGCGATCGATCACAGCATGGTGCGATGCAATGTGTCTGGCGCGTTGTAAGTGCTTCCTATCCGATGTAGGATGTGCGAGTCACTTGCGATCGATCGCAACCCTTTTGCACTCGAGCGCATCACAAGCGCTGCAATATATATGATACTGCTGTTGTTTCCTCTCCAGTGTGGGATGTGTGAGTCACTTACGATCGATCGCAAGTCTGGTACACTCGAGCACAGGTGTGAATGATCTCATGCCTTGTGCGCACGATCGCAGGTGCGATCAATCACATGTGCTGTGCACTCGATCGCACTAGGCATCCTCAGCTTTTGCTCTTTAAGCCCTGAAGTTTCCACATTGCTTCATTTTATTCCAAAACCTATAAAAACACAGAAAACACAAAAAAATAGATAAAATAGCACGAAATAACATAACTAAAAACTCAACAAATGTAAACTAAGGGGCTAAAACATGTAATATTTAGCACTCATCAAAGTTTCCACTAGAGATGGAGTGATAATCATAAATGTTTATAAGTGTTGTGTGATTCGTATCAGTGATAGAAAACTCTGAAACTGATTTATTATCTTTAAATATGGTTGATTGTTCCAAAAATAAAGTAGTGTTCAAGATATGGACATAATGAGTGTAACTTTTAGAGAAAACATAAAATACTCTAGAACTATTTTATTTTGCTCTGACCACTAAGAGATGGTTAAAGAAGGGTCGTCATGAGTATTTGGCATAAATAATGGATTCTAAAAAGGAAAATAGAAAGTTAGAATAAATCTTAGTGGTGAAAGATTATTCTAATGCAATTCTTAATGAGTTGCCTAGTTGTCTCCCAATAGAGAGATTAAATTCTCAATTGATATGATACCAGGTTCATCACATATATCTATAGCACTCTAGAGAGTGACACCCACTGAGTTAAGAGAATTGAAAGTTCAAGAATGTTTAGATAAATAATTGGACCTAATGTATTTGGGGAGCCCTTGTGTTTTTCGTAAAGAAGGAAGATGGAACGATAAGAGTGTGTATAGAGTACAAATAGTTGAATAAGAACAAATATCTTTTACCCAGGATAAATGAACTGTTTAAGCAGTTCAAGGAGTGAGAGTTTTTTTTTTAAGATAAACTAGAGATTAGATTATCACCAGTTAAGGATAGAGAAATGAGATGTGCCTAAGACTACTTTTGGGACACGTTATGGTCATAAGCTTTTTGTGATGTCAATTGGATTAACTAATGTTCCATAAACATTCATGGAATGGATGAATAGAGTGTTTAAACTATATCTTAACAAGTTTATGGTTGTATTTGACATCCTGATATATCCTAAGAAGGAAAACCAGTATGTGAAACATTAGACAGTGTGTTGGAGATTCTGAGGAAAGAGAAATTATATGCAAAGTTCTCTAAGTGTGAGTGTTGACTGAAAGAAATAACTTTCTTGGACACGTAATATAGGGAAATGGCATAACAATTGATCCACAAAAGGTAGAGGCAATGTTAAGTTGGGAGAGACCAACTAATGTGACTGAGATTAGAATCTTAATGCGGTTAGCTAGCTATTATAGAAGATTCTTTCAGAATTTTCCTATTATTGAAATATTGTTGAATAGATTGACCAAGAAATATGTGAGATTTGTATGGTGAGGGAAGTGTGAGAAAAATTTCTAATTACTAAAGGAGAAATTGACTACAGCTCCAGTATTGGTGTTTCCTTCTGGTGATGGAGGATTTATGGTGTATAGTGATGCATCACATTAATGATTGGGATATGTGTAATATAGGAAAGTTGTTGCCCATATTTCTAGGAAATTGAAGATTTATGATAGAAATTACCCTACTCATAACTAAGAGTTGGCTGCTATAGTGTTTACTTTAAAGATTGGAGACATCATCTGTATGGAGCCACTTATGAGAAATTCATAGGTTATAAGAGTCTGACATACTTACCTACCCAGAAATAGTTGATTAGTAACTATGATTGTACAATTCACTACTATCTAGAAAATGCGAAGGTGATAGCTGATGCATTGAGTAGAAAGTCTACAAGAAGGTTAACTGCCATGGGGAGTCCTGATGTGAAATTAATGATAGATTTAAAAAAGATAAGAATGAAGTTGAATATCAATGATAGAGGATCATGGTTAACAAATAAGGTTGTACAATCATCCATAGTGAAATGCTTTAGAAATGAAGAGATGAAAAAGATTAAGCATTGAGTGCTTACTAGATAGCAATATGAGTTCAAAATTTGAAGTAAGGGTATTTTGATATTAGAACATGGGAGTTGTGTTCCCAATAATGCGAAGTTGAGAAAGGAGATAATGAGAGAGACACATGATGATGTAGATTTGATGTAGCCAAGTTACAATAGGATGTGTAGAGGATGGAGATAGAATTTCTGGTGGTCAGTATTGAAAAAGGATGTAGCTGAGATTGTGAGGTTGTATCGAGCACCATTAAGCATAGTGTCAAATAGAAATGCTAGATTTGCATCTTGGTTTTGGAGAGGCTTTCAAAAAGCCATGGGTACACAGTTGTACTTTAATATAATTTTTCATGCTCAAACAGAAAGGATTTTTAGAGAACTAGAAGATATGTTAAGGACAAATGTGATGAATTTCTCAGTAAGTTGGGATGCTTACATGCCATTGATTGAAATTTCTTATAATAATAAGTATCAAACTAGTATTAGGATGGCACTGATTGAGACATTATATGGTAGAAGGTGTGGAACTCCTATATGTTGGAAAGAAATGAGAGAGAGAAATATATCCGGTCCATCAATTTTTGAGCTAACAACTGAGAGGATCAAATTGGTTAGAGAGAAACATAAAGCAGCACAGAGTAGACCGAATAGCTATGCTGATAAAAGAAGGCGACCTCTTAAGTTCCAAGTTAATGATTAGGTGTATAGAAAAATATCTCAATGAAAAGGTGTATTGAAATTTAAACAAGAAAGTAAAGCAGAATCCGAGGTATATGGGACCCTATGAGGTTGTTGAGAAAGTTGGGCTAGTTGTGAGTATCCTAGATTTGCCTCCAGAATTAAAAAATTTATATAATGTATTCCATGCTTCACTTTTAAGAAAGTATTTATATGATGAATATTATAATATTTCGGGCTAAGCTATAGAAATCCAGAAAGTTTGAGCTTATATATAAGTACCAGTGAGGATTTTAGACAAAAGAAAAAAAAAATCTTGTATAATAAAATAATTGCATTAGTTCAATTTCTGGGGCGGAATAAGGATATTGAAGAGATTACGTGAAAGTGTGAGACAAGTATGAAGAAATATTATTCACATTTTTTTCTGGAGTAAAGTAAGGAAATTTCGAAGATGAAATTTTGTAAGGTGGGTAGAATTGTAATACTCATATTTGAAAAGTAAGAGTAAATAAGTACTTTAATAAATTTGACATAGAGATAAAATAATATATATATATATATATATTTAATTGCGAAAAGTCAAAATTTTATAATTCAATTTTTTTACAAAAAAAGGCATGGCAGCAGGTGCCACTTGCTGCTAAATGAAAAATTTGAAGTGCATGCTGCCCACGTAGCCTGTGTGTGGCAGCTTGAGAAGTTTGGGGGGGTGATGCTTTAAGCTTTTATAAATAGTTTAGCTTTTTTCTTTTCTTTCGTTATTCATTTCCAAATTTGTTTAGCTTTCTATTAATTATATGTTTTCTTTAACCACTTGGGGACCGAAAGAAATGTTAAAAGAGCAAAATTTTGAAGGGGTTTACTGTGAAATTTCATAGAGAATCACGAGAAGCTATCAGAAAAACAGAAGATAATAAGGTAGTGTTTACTTTTGAATTTTTAGCGTACATGAAATTTTCCGGAGTTCAAAGTGAGAATTTTCAAAGGGTGTGGTTTATGAAGAATTGAAGAAATAATTAGAAATTTAATACAAATATTATGTCAGGTGTTGACAATCAGCAACCGGGAGAAATTTCTGAGAGGAACGGGAAAGTCAAGGAGGTGATCCACAGGTAGCTTTAAGTGTTACGTGGTGAGTTAGATTTACTTTAAGTAATCGAAATAAAAAATGAAATATCTAGTGATAATATTAAAATAAATTATTAGCTTATACTTTGTTGGTAGATGAAAAATTGATTGATAGGTATGATAATAATTTTGGATATGTGGAAAATTATTACGTAAGAAATAATATTGTGAAATAATAAGTTGATTTAATAATAAAAGCGATAAGTGAAATTCTTGATGAGCTATGGTTGATGTTTTGATACGAATTATGAGGAGATGAAATTTAGTGGATCTTAACAAGATTTGATGGATGATTTGATGTGATTTAGGATGAAATTTAGTGGATCTTGACAAACTTTGATGGATGATTTAATATGATTTGGGATGAGATGAATTTAGTCGAAATTTTTTTATATAATTTAAGAAAAATTAGAATGACCAAAATTAAATATTTGAATTCATGTTTTTTTTTTTTTGTTATTGCTCAGACGCATATTTCATATCATTATTCATATGCATATGCATTAAATGAAAAGAAAAGAACCGGGAAGGCAATCGGTCTAATTGAAAAATCGTGATAGCCAGTATGTGCTAGAAATAAAAGGGACACTGTGACAGCCGGTATATACTAGAAATAAATACTGTGATAGCCAGGACAAGTTGTAAAGAAAAGAACCGGGAAGGTAGTCGGTCTAAATGAGAATGAAAGAACCGAGAAGGCAGTCGGTCTAAGATAAAAACATGTCAACATGTGGGAAGACGTTCCCTAATAATAATTCATGCATTGCATCTATTTTACATGTTGATTTTATTACCGAAATTTTGTGGATATTATGCATTTATTTTATTTGTAGATAAATGAGTCTCACAGAGAGACAGTAACAGTGAGAAAAAGATATAGAAGTATGATGTGATAGTAATTATTTAAATGTTAGACTACATACTATTATCTAGTCATGTGAGAGATAAATAATTAAATATTAAAGGGCTATTTATACAAACTGAATACTTTAGTAAATTTAATTCACTGAGCTTGTGAAGCTTATCCCTTATTGTACAATGATTTCTGGTAGCAGACATGATAAATAGTCTGGTGGGTTAAGAGTCAGACAAAATCATCTTTCTGTAAGCCACGTACATGTCAACATCCTCAGACAAATGAGAAAACGAAATAAAAAAAAAATTATAACTATTCATGCGTTTTAAGTTGTATATTATGTTTAAGTTAATATCAGATTGATGAATCTCCCCTGTTGAGGGTTGAGGATTTCAGTAAAAAAAATTTGTTAGTATTATTTTTATTGTTGCATATATGTGTTATGTTAGGATTCTCCAAATGTGATGACATCGTCTCGGGGGTAGCCAACTTGGGATGAGTAGTTACTGAAACTCTCGATATGCTCTATAACAATTTTCTCATCATCTCCAAAGAAGGTCATGAAGTTAGGGATTTTGTAGTTTAGGGAAACTCAAACTGTTGGTCTATGTACCCTATGAATCCCATGCTTATATAGATGCTCGAATTGCTCAAGCCGTCTAAGTTCTATTTGGTTTGGGATATAAGATTGATTACCGTGTGCAGGATCATTGAGGTTAGAAGGTGGTGGAACTTAATATTCCTTATGGTTTTCAAGTGGTATTTGTTAAGGCTAAACTTCAACTTGTCCTAGGATATTTGACTGTGCCAATGGTACATTAGGTTGATGGGTTGCACCAATGGTACATTGGTTGTGACCATGGTACATTGGGCTGAACTATTGTGATATTGGCTCGATCCTTCCCTTCTTGAACGTTTGGTTGTCTATGGGAGATTGGCTGAATGGGTGGAAAATTGGGAAATCTTATGTGATTCAGCATGGTAAGACGATAGCCAAGTGATTGGAGCACGAGTCTAGGTGGCATCTACACTCCAACAGGCTGTTGGACTCCAAGGGATGAGTGTCCCCTAGTAGGTGGAGTATGCATGACCTTGGGTTATACTGGTGCAGTAGTCCCTATATTTGTTAAGTGTATAGCATTCAAATATCTAGTGAGAATTTCTATATTATTATTCAGTAAAACTCGAGGGTATTTTATGGGCATGTCAGAATCACTTATTTTAGGAAATACTCTTAAGGATTTTTTTTTTAATCTACACAAAACCTCTCATATCACTATGGTTTCTAGGGAAAAAATCCTCATGTTGTGGCCTTTAATCCATTAACATGTTAAGTTTCTCTAGAATCTTAGCCATTTGTTATTCACTCTAAGTCTGTTGTTGAGCCATCTATTGTTGATATTGGCTCTGTAACTCAGTTACTTATCTAGTTGTTTGGGCTATTTCCTCCCTGGTTTGATGTTAGTTAGCCAGTAATATATCATTCTGTGAGTATAACTGCCCCATATCTTGATCAAGTTTGTCTAAGTGATTCGTAGAGTTATTGGGAGCAGGAATTTCTTTCGGATTTGCTGGAGATTTCGTCATTGATCTAGTAACGAGCATATACTAGATTTTCTCCCACTGTGGTCGTCAGAAATATTGTTGGTGCAAGATTTAATTTATGCATCAATCGAGATTTGAAGTAGACTCGATTGAAACCCTCTAGATGGGTTTGGTATTACCTCAATTAAGAGGACTTTAATGATATGCAATTATAAATTCAAAGAAAAAAATTTAATCTAGCAATCAATAAACAAAATAAATAGCAAGTGCAAAGTAGCAACAAACTCAGTATATATTGAAATTGAAAGCGATGCTTATACAATAGGTTTACAATGTTGAAACCTCAAAATACCAGATACAGATTCCTCGAGCTTGTTATAGTTTATGTTGAGCCTTCAATATAACTCTAGCTTGATTTCGAGATAGACATAAGAAGATGATGAAGAAAGGAAATCACAGCTATGATTACAATACAACTACACCTATTTTGATTGAAAAGTAAAGGACCGAAAAGTGAAGGAAAGGAAATGCAGAAATTAAATGCTAATAGATAAATAATGATTGTTGGATCATTATCTGTATGTCTCTTATGAATGATTCTGCTGTTATTTACAATGCTTTAGGCTTGGATAGTTGTACTGATGTTTCCAAAGTGTCTCCAACATTTTCACTTATTCATGTTCTCTAGATTAATTGCACTAAGCATGCCACATGTTCAAATATTTTATTCCACTACGTGAGTTGTATCTAATTATAACTATTTTTACCTTAGCCAAATTAAATGCACGACTTTTGGTTTATTCTCCATCCCTGAAGAGTCAGATTAGCAGTTATGTATACTAGAGGTAGAAGTAAAATTCTCTCGAGCTTATCAGCCTCGAGTCCTCAAGTTGACCTATTTGTCTTGATGTTGTCTATCGAACTTTTCTTTTAAAAGTTTTTATTTCACAAGCTTTCAAACGACTAGTCATCTTATCTCATTTAATGCTCCTATCATGCCTCTTCTTCTTTTTTCAGTCGTATTCTTTCTTACTTGCTAAGGCCTTTCAACGTGACCTAATTGGGGCATGCAACAACATTAAATTATTTTTGGTGTAAACAGTCTCACTGTTATTGTTCCATGAAAAAATAATCTTGCCACTTTTTTTTATTGAATCACGCAGCTTTTGCAACTTTTTTTTTTAATTTGCTGCTTGATGATAATTTTGCACAAAATTTCATGAAACAATAGAATATTTAGGGTTATTAAGATTCTATTGTGTTCTAAAACTGTATGAACCCATTATATCCAATTAAACTATTTTTAATTTAGTTCAAACTAAAATCAATTAATTGAATAATTGTTATCAAGAACCCTAAAAATGTTTCTATAACAATAAATTATTTTATTCATATAATCACAGAATCAAACTTTATATTGTAGGAATTTAACATACGAATCAACATGTTTTATTACTATGATCAATTATAAAATAACCTAATTCATAATTTAAACCCTAACTGGTTTTCAATTAATCAATCAAAAAACTTTAATTAGGGTTCTAAACCCAAGTTATGGTTACTCTGATACCACATGTAAGAATTGACACAAAACAATTAATCTCAAAATCATCCATAACAAGATTGTAGAACACCCAATATGATATGATTAATCTTAGAGTGTACTTATTTTGGACTCTATGATGAATTGTGCAACGAAAAACAAAGATCCTCACTTAGTCACGCAACGAGAATGTTGAATCATAAAACGATTAGTAGAAAGAAAATTGACTTGATCTTTTCTCTCCCTATTCCTCTTTTAACTGGCTTCTTGATGAGATAGAAGTATTGTATAGTTATGTTAGGAACATGATGGGGGAGACCTAGCCATTAACCTTTATATAGTATCCCAAAGGACTACTCATCAAAACCTTAATGGGCTACTACGGCTCACACTAGCTAGTCAACACTTAACACATATACAAGAGTTAAGCCCAATTAACGAATCACCTTATATAGACTCTCTTTTAAGTCTTACCAATAGACCAATCACTTAGCATGTTTTAATAAAACCTAAAATCCACAAATAATATAAGCCCAACTTTATAGGAAAATTCCAACATTCTCCCATTTGGGCGACATTAGTTGTGGTTAGGTTTAGAAAATAAATTTATCATTTTTAGGTTCAAACGAGAGCAAAAAAATGATGAGCGGCTTATCAATATTTTTAGGTTCAAAATGTAAGAATTGATACAAAACAATTCATCTCAAAATCATCCATAATAAGATTGTAGAACACCCAATATGATATGATTAATCTTATAGTGTATATGTTTTGGACTCTATTATAAATTGTGCAGTAAAAATCAAAGATCATCACGTAGTCACGCAACAAGAACACCAAATCTTGAAGTGGTTAATACAAAGAAAATATATTTGATATTTTCCCTCATTTTTCCTTTTATTAACTGGCTTCTTGATGAGATAGAAGTATTGTATAGTTATCTTAGGAATAGGTGGAGAAGACCTACTCATTAACCTTTATATAGTATCCCAAGGGGCTGCTCTTACTACAACCCACATTAACCAATCCACATTTAACACATATACAGGAGATAGGCCCAATTAACATATCACATTATATGAGCTCTTTTAAAGTCTTATAAGTAGACCAATCACTTAGTCAGTTTAATAAAACCCAAAATCCACAAATAATGTAAGCCGACCTTTATAGGAAAATTTCAACATAAATAATGTCTATTGATGCCTTGTGAGGAATACACCAAGTGGGGAAGAAGAAATCTCTGCAACAGAAGAAGTTAGAGTAGTTGAAAATACAAGAACGGTTGAAGCAGGGTCAGCTGAGGCAGTACTAGTGCAGGATGATACTGAGAGTAAGGCTAGGAGAATGTCCACACAAGCTAGAGCACTGCCAGCATGGATGAAGGATTACAGTCAGTTGGAAGAACAACAAAAGGCTCAAGGTCTTTAATTGTTAGAAGGATTGTTAGTTGTAACAGATAAGGAACATCAGTAACTATAACCTATAAATAGCTCGAGTACGTGTGATTGTAGCATTTTCATTGAAGAATTAACACCCCATTGCTTTTTTTTTCTTTGGAGTTTATTCTATTTTCTTGGATTAAAGGACAGGTTCTTGAATAAAAATTTCTTTGGAGTTTATTCCTTTTCTCGAATTAAAAGAGAGTTTTTTCATTTCTATCTGTTATGTTGTTGAGATCAACATTGTTCTTAACAAGTCTGAACTAAAACAAAGATTAATAAATTTGAATTTTCAGATTCGTTATAGCCCAAGTGGATAATCAGACTCCCCTATGATAAAAAGAGCATTTATAAAATATAAAATAAAAAACTTGAATTTTCTGTCAATACATGAACGGTACTTATTCCTGGTATACGCAACTTATTTGTTTTTTTTTTTTTCTATTTTTGAAGCAAATGGTAGTTAGTACAGTTGGCAATTATTTGGAGTTGAATTTTTGGATCTACTACAACTTGAAATTAAACCTTTAAACATATAATTATAAGCGGAGAAACTACAATGGATGCAAGTAAAGGTTTGATTAATTAAGGAGTACATAATATATTCAAAGGGTACAAATAAGCTGACGATTGTAACTCATCATGGTATGGCGTGAGAGAAACTTCATGTCGACGTGGAAGGAAGATTACTAGAAACTTGTTTGTTTCTTCCTTACATTTATTAATGGGAGGTATAAGCCGCCCCTTCCGTTTCTTGAAGTCTTTTTTGTTTTACGTCAAGCAGCCCTTCGATGTGAACGATAGAACTAGTTAACCATACACGTCACACATATGGATGGATTTAAATTTTAATTTAGAGTAAATTTTATTTTTAGTTCTTCAACTTTGTCTCGTGTTTTTATTGGGTCATTGAAGTTTAGAACGTCCCTATTAGGTGCTTTATGTTTGATATCTGTTTCAATCAAATCCTTTATCCGAATGACCCAATAATCTCATTCACAACAAGTCTATTCATAGCAGGCTCATTCACAAAAAAGTTCATTCGCGTCAAGTTCAACAGTATAGTCAAAAACAGCTTCATCAAATTTTCACATAATTTGTTATCTCCACATTTTCATCAACCTTATTTAAACGGTATTCTATTACATCAACCACAACCCTATGTTCCAAATAAAGTTTAACGACTCTTGACTTTAGGAACTTTCATGCACATAGCATACATATTTGAATTACCAGTTAAAGAAATAAAATCATTTGGGTGAAGAACTTAATTGAAACAAGTATAAAATTTAAAAGACCCGATAAAAACCTTTTAAATTTTAAAGACTCAAAACAAACTAAAAAAACTAAAAATAAAATTTATGTAAAATGACCTTTCAATTTCCAAGTCTTGTAGTCCGTGTCACAAGACAATTGACCAATTCTTAAAAGGACCTAAACAATAAGGCGTTCACTTGGTTAAATTGTGGAATATTGGATGTTTTGGCATAATTAACTTATCATTCAAGTTCTTACTTCTTAAGCAAAAGAAACTGTTTTAGTGTTGTACCTTTCCTGTAATTTCATTTAAAAATTTGTTGAGGAAGTTATTGTCAGTATGATGAGCAGATGTCACCGAATTTAGATTCTTTCACTTTAAAATTGAAATGGATGATAAATTCGTGAAGATATTGAATTTTTTTTATTTGATAATGTGTCATTCAATTTTACTATAAATTTGATTTTATTTTAATTATCAAATAAAAATTATCCAAATCACACGAATATAACTTGCACACACCCTATTTCTCGTGTATGCACCATCAAATCAGAACATTAGCGACTCACAATATAATTCCAACATTGGTTTAAAATTAAATAAACATTTCCAAAGATTGAGATACCCAGTAATTACTAAGGTTTGATGGCGAATAGCCCAACCACGATGGCAATAATAATTTAATACTTGTTAGGTATAAGCTGAACTTTTAAGGTTTTCTTTTTTCTTTTTTTCGTTTTTTAAATTTAAATGATAAAAAGAAAATATAAATTGAGTAATTAAATGATAATGATATTTAACTTTTCAAGACAATGGAGCTTATAAGCCAAGTAAAATTCTTTTTGAGCAGTATAAGCCAAGTAAATAAAAAAAAATTAAAAGAGTGGACATATGGTATGGACTGAGAAATTAATTACCCCAAATGGAATTTAGACGTGCAAACATCCAAACACGTTTTTAGTACTACTGAACAAGAATCAAATAAACTACTGGAAAAGAAAATTTAAAATAATGAAGAAAAAACAACGAACATGGGCTCCACCCGACAAATCCAAGAGAACGTTAAACCGCCAAACGCGTCCCTAAATATAGATACGGCGTTATTTTTAAAGCACAGACGCAAAAATTACAACACAAGCTAAGGTAAAAGAGCACCTAAAGCCGGTGTCCCATTCTATATATAGGCCGCAGATACCAGTTTCGGATTATTGTATTATTTGTACTTGCCCTCCTCTTATCTTCCTCTCACAAAACTTGGTTGTTTTGTCAGTTAATACTATTTTTTTATCTCATTTCCTTGTAGAAAGAAATCTAGCACCAAATCAAACAACAAGCTGATCTACACATGGCTTCTTCATTCAAATTGTCATTGATTCTCTTTCTCTCCTCTCTTTGTGACGCAGGAAGATCCAAGTCAGATGATGTAGAGTTGGCAGATCAGCGTAGAACTGACAGGTGGACTACCTAGAACGGGCCACGGGCTCAGATTAGGCTCGGAAGACCCTAGTTTGATTGAAAACGGGCCAACGAATAAAACCTGATTTTTTTATAATCAGTGTCGTCGTTTTTAAGCCAAAAAATGACGTTTAAGTCCTCAAATTGGCAATTTACAGTTTAAGAAACTTTTTATTTTAGTTATTTTAAATTTCAGCCTTAATTTAATTTTCTTATTTTGTTTCGACCTTATAAATAAGGTCTTAAGGTTTCGTAAACATTATTATTGAATTTGTATAATTTTAAATAAAACATCAGAACTGTTTCTCTGTATTGTTTTTTAGGATTTTTCTTGTGTTATTCCCTGTGAACGATCTGTTCGACTAACCTGCAGAATAATCGCTATTCTGCCTGACGTCACTTTGCCTCCGTGCAGCTCTAGGTACATATCTTTCGTCTTAGTACTTATTAATTTTTTATAAAGTATTAAGCTCTGACAATAAAAATGATTTTTTTTTTTTTGTAGCTGAAATTATATGTGAGGAATTGTCAAAGAATGTTTGCGCATTTTCAGTAGCATCTTCAGGGAAAAGGTGTTTATTGGAAACATTCACGACCAGAAATGGAGAGGTGGAGTACCAATGCAGGACATCAGAGGTGGATGTGAAGAGGATGGAGAATTTCATAGAGAGCGATGAGTGTGTGAGTGCTTGTGGTGTTGATAGGAACTCTGTTGGGATCTCATCGGATGCATTGCTTGAGCCACAATTCACCTCCAAGCTTTGCTCACTGGCTTGTTACCAGAAGTGCCCCAACATTGTTGACCTTTGCTTCAATTTGGCTGCCAGTGAAGGTAACAATTTTTTTCTTGTTTATGTTTTTTTTTCTGCGCATATTTTAGGTACCTTTGTTTGTTGCTTAGGTTTCAATCAATAACATATGCTTAACCATCAAGACAAGAAACGAATCTAGCTTTCTTGTTGATGTTAACAATTAATTTAACACATGCAGTTGCATTTTTGCCTGATCTATGTGAGGCTCAACGCGCCAATCGTCACCGTTCAATGATCGAGATCTTGAGCTCAGGTGCTACAACTGCTGCCCCTGGTCCCATTACTAGTGAATCATCAGAAATTGTCATGGATGCTCCTGCCCCTGCCCCCATGTAAACAACTTACACGTGGTTTCTTCATTGTTTTCCTTCCAATTGCTTATTAGGGTAAATTCATTCAAGAATAATTAGCATAAACAGAGAAAGAGGGAATCTGGGTTTGTAATTTGTGGTGAGTTAATTTGTTGAGAGTTAATTTTTACACGGTGAGATACTTTATTCAGTTTACCTAAATATTTATGGTTACTACAATAAATTGTTTCTTGTTGATGTGGCAAAACTTCTTGCAAACCTACCAATTCAGCTAGAGCTGGCACAGTTCAGTGTTTTACGTTAGTTCTTGGGCTTTTTTTATTTTTTTTATTTATTAATTCTTAGGCTTAATCTGCAAAGTGGTCAACGTTCATCACAGACACAGTAAGGGTGATTATGGTTTTTTGGCTTTTTTTTATAAAAAAAAATTAATTGTGTTTTAGCCCATTTTCAAAGCCTATAACTTCCTTTTTTGGATTGATTAATCGAATTGAACCATCAGTTAAACAAAGCTCAATTTAATTGGTTTTGGTTTGAAATTTTTTGGTAACTAAAATTTTTGGTTCAGATTTTCCTTGTTCAATTCGATTAATTAAACTGTGCACTCCCCTAGCCGGCAGCATACATCCCTAACTAGGGTTCAGACTATATTCATTATTGAACTTGTTTAGTAGAATTTATGAAATGATTTGTGTTTTTTATAAATAAAATTTATGTTAAATACCACTTTTAACAGTTTATGAAATAATTTATATTTTTAAAAAGCTAAATTTGTTTTAAAAGCTGTTTTTTATGTTTAACCAAACATTAAATAATTTGAATAATAAAACCATTTCTACTGTTAGGTCAAACGGACATTTCAAATAATATTTAAGCTTATCAGAATTTTTTTTATATATAATTGATCTAACTATCCTATTTATACTCTTAACATAATAAAATCAAATCTCACTCAGTATTACAATAATGAATGAATTAATTTCAATATCTATGCACTAATACTTGAAGTTATTGTCACAACGACCTATTAAAATCATGGTTTGGCATTACTAAATTTCATTTTCTACCCTGCAATTGCCTTTACTTGCAAAAAAAAATTGTCCATCCCCCCCCCCCCCCCCCCCAAACTGTGGGATACCAAAATTTTAAGGAGGTTTAGGGTTTCTCTAGTTTCTAGGGTTCCCAACCACCTATGAGAGTATACGTCTTGCGATTGCAAGTTCCTTCCCCTCATCAGTGGGGGTTTCGACATATCACATTATTCTCTTTATATTACGATAGTGATGGGGGTGAATCTCCTTTTAAAGATGCAATCTTTTCGTTTAACAAAAGAGGAGGAAGAAACTGTGACTTTAACAGGGAAATGAATGCAAGATGGTCTGTGTTTTGGTGAACTAGGGTTGGTAGGAAAGTTGCTCACAGAATGACCGTTCAATGGTGAGGCTTTGATGAGTACTATGAGACTGATGTGGCGTACAGTGAAGGGTCTGGAAGCCAGGGCTCTCGGGGATAACTTGTTTCTTTTCTTGTTTCAAACCTCATAGGATCGGGATTGGGTTATAGATAAAGGCCCATGGTCTTTCGACAAGCAGTTACTGATTCTCCAGGATTTGAACAGTGCTCTCTAATCGTCTAAGTTAAGCTTTTAACATGCTATTTTCTGGGTTTGGTTCCATGATCTCCCTCCGGGTTACATGTCCAAGGCAGTTGGTTTTTTAATTAGAGAGAAGGTAGGGTTAGTGGAACGTGTTGAAACTGATACGACGGGTATGGGTTGGAATCACTACCTACGGGTTCGGATTTATCTAGATATTACCAGGCCACTATGGCACGGAATTCGGGTGCTTCTGCCAGGGAAGAAGTTGCTGGTTTGGATTCCATTGACATATAAACGTTTACCGGACTTCTACTATGACTACGATAGGTTGGGTCACATTGATAAGGATTGTAGTCTTGATCTAATTGGTCATTCAGATGAAAACCAATCTGCTAAGCAATATGGGGAATAGATGAGAGCAACCTCTAAACATCGAAGGCAGGGATACTTTTATTGGAAAAGATCAACGACATCCTAACTCGGGTTGGTAATAGGGGACAACAGTAAAGGCAAATCCACTTGGTGACGTGACTCCTGATACAGCAGTGATCAATCCTGACATGAAGGAAACATCGGTGGTTATGTTCTCTAATTGCGAAGACGGTATGTTAAATTCTGGAATTAAAGTCGTACAAAGTGCAGCCACCGTCTCAGTTGTGGAAATGGGGAAGACCTCCGGTTCAGATGAGATAGTTTTGGTGAAGACACAAAGTCCTGCTCATGCATGAGTGGACGATGGACTTGACAAATCTGTGTTGATTGAAGCACCAAAAACAGTGGTACAATCTGGTGTGGATGGCAAACAGTTTCATGGTTTAAGTTTTCCAAAAAGATGGAAGAGACTCATGAGGGGAAAGTAGGGTACGATGCATGGGGGAGGGGGACTCCATTACAAACGCAAACTAAGGTTAAGGGAGCTTGATGGTATGAAGGAGGATACAGTCATGCATATTAGCAGCATAGGTAAAAGACAACACATTGGTGAATCTCTCAATATGGAAGGCATCAAATTTCTTCACATTAACACGGAACAGGACGGACTGCTCCGCGAGTCATGATAAGGATATTAAGTTGGAATGAATGAGGGCTCAAGAACCCTCGTGCATTGAGATCGCTTGGTGATGTTATCAAGCGGGAAACTCCTGATGTAGTATTTCTGATGGAAACTGTTGACCCTCACCTATATTTTAATGATGATAAAACACAACTCTTATTATACTAACGATGCTATCTAAGTGTATTAAGCAATAAGAGCATTCAACCAAGGAGCAAGGTGCAAGAACTCAACTCGAATCAAATATCAAGTGAAGACAGAAGAACTAGTATAGGTCTAAGGTATTGAAACAAGTTGTAAGTCTCACTTGTTCACGTAATTAGCTTGTCTAGTAGCTCTTTTTGAAAAAACATTTTAACATACCTTTTAAACAAATGTTTTTAAAGTTAAAATCTATTCAACACATGAAAACTGGGTTGTTAAAGCAACCCAGTAAACTGGGTACTTATACCAGTCTTCTGGTATAAAGGTCAGTATGTTCCCAGTCGACTGGATGATTCATACCAATTGACTGGTGTTTTGATCAGAGATTTCCCGGTCAACTGGTAAGACATATCCAGTCGACTGGTAATCTAGGCAGAAGGTTCCCATTCGACTAGTAAGACATACCTAGTCGACTGGTACCTTCAACAACCTTAAAGATGTGATTTTTAAAAAGGACCCAGTTGACTGGTAGTTCAAAAAACATGACCGTTGGGACGCAAGATTTCAGTATAAATTGTATCAAAATGGACAAAATCAGTTACACACGGGCATATTACATCAAGGCTTTATAAACCCACTCTATTAAGCATTTTAATGGAGAGTATTACACATTCAAACAAGTTTTTACTCATTGATACTCAAAACCCTTTGAAAATTTGATTGTTGAGCCATTCTTCAAGCTTTACCTAGAAAGAGAGATATTATTCAGTTGTATAAGCTTCCATTGTTGTCTCTTTAGTGTTTTCTTTACAGTATTTATTGTAAAGGGATTTGCTTCCAAAAAGAAGGGATTTGCTTCCAAGAGGAAGGGGTTTTTGCTTCCGGGAGGAAGGGGTTTACTTCCAAGAGGAAAGGATTGTAAGGTTTGTGCAACACCCGTGAAGTTGCACAACTAAGTTTCCTAGTGGAGTACTTCAAGGAGGTTCCTTGAAGAGAGTAGACGTAGGGTCGGAACGATTCTAATATTGCCGAACCACTATAAACTAAGTTTGCATCCTCTATTCCGTAATCTCTTTATTTACAGCACATATTACTTGTTATATGCTTATTGTGTTATCTGTTTTATAAACTTGTGTTTTAATCCATAAAAAGTTTTAAAACCTAATTCATCCCCCCTCTTGGGTTGAAACACCAGTCTACAGAAACAAAATTATGGTTAGCGAAATGGATTATGTCAACCGTAAATGTGGCCTGGAATGTGGAATAGTATTTGGTGCTAGAGGTCAGAGTGCGGGTTTAGAGCAGTGAAGAAAATGGTGAAATGGCCTTAATCACCAAACGGTTTCATAGGTTCTTAAAGAAAAGCAAGAAACCTTACACAAAGGATCCCACCTCTAAAAAGGAACCACTTATGTGTTATGGCTGCAAGAAGCTTGGTCATATCAAGGCTGACTGTACGATTTCAAACAAACCATACAAGAGCTTCAAGAAGAAAGCCATGATAGCAACCACTTGGAGCTATGACGAAGAAGAAGAAGAGTCCTCGGACAAAGAAATCAAATACGAGGAAATTGCCAACCTATATATCATGGCAATCGACGATGAAAATGAGGTATCATCTTCTCCTTCTTCTAAGAATAATATTGTGAGTAGTAGTGAAGAACTACTAGAAGTAATAAATGAAATGCATGATGAATTGAAGAAATTCGATTCTAGAAACTCAACTCTTAAGAAAGAGGTATCATCTCTTTCTAAAGAAATTATAAGCCTTAGAGAAGAAAAAGATAAACTATCTTCATTACTTTATGATGCTTCTCAAGATTTCCTAAAAGATGAAATTGAAATCTTAAAGAATAAGATATTAGAATTAAATGGCACAATATCTAGACTCATGCTTGGAAAAGAAAAGCTTGATGAAGTGTTTTCTTGCCAAAGGCTAAGTGGAGGAAAATCCGGGTTAGGATACTCTCCATTAGGCAAGCAAAAATCAAAAGAGAGCTTATTCATGAAAGCCTCTTGTGTGAATGAAGTCTCTACTTCTAAGACCACTAGCAAGATCAAAAGCATTCCCTCAATGAATGCTAGTAGGTATAGAAATACTAATTCTAATGAAAATACAAGAATGAAGCATCCTAGAAATATTTATGCTTATATGTATGCTCATTCAAGAAATGCTTATACATATTCTAGAAATAAACATTATGTGCATTCTAGGAATAATGTGTATAATCAAAACTTGCACACTGCACATGCACATCCTAGGAACTACCATCATGGTTTTTCTAGAAATATTATGCATATTCATAATAATGCTAGCATGTATCCTAGAATGCATCATCATACATTTTCTGGAAATGATATGCATTTTCATATTCCTCACCATAGAAACATGTATCCTAGGAACTATTATCCTAAGGATTATATGCATGCACATCTAAGATATCCTAGAAATTTCAAGAACTACCATCCTAGGATTGTGCATCATCAATATGTCTATAGATCACCATATACTGTTAAGAAAGTATGGGTCCCAAAAGGAACCGTGTTTTCTAGGACTAACCCCAAAGGACCCAATAAATTTTGGGTACCTAAAAATGCGATCGTATATCCTTCTGTGATGTAGATATGTCTCCACACCAAGGAGAAAAGTAACTGTTGAAACCTTGATAGTGGATGCTCAAAGCACATGACCGGTGATAAAAGTGTATTCAATGAGCTAACTCTAAGAGATGGTGGATTTGTCACCATTAGAAACAACACAAAAATAAAGATCATCGGGCATGGAAAAGTTGGTAATGATTTCTCAACCATAGATAATGCATTGCTAGTACAAGGCCTTAAGCTAAATTTACAAAGTATTAGTCAACTTTGTGACAAAGGCAACAAAGTCACATTTGAGACCTCTCATTGTCTAGTTATAGACATCAAGAGTAATAAGATCAAATTTGTTGGCCATAGACATGAAAATGTCTATATAGTCGATATGAAATTCTTGCATTCTGAAAATGAAAAATGTTTTCTTGCATTTAGTGAAAATCAATGGCTATGGCATAGAAGGTGTTGACCCTCACCCGTATTTTAATGATGACAAAACACAACTGCTATTATTCTAACAGTTCAAACTAAGTGTAGTAAACAACAAAAGCATTCAACCAAGGATCAAAGTGCAAGAACTCAAACCGAATCAAACTATCAAGTGAAGGCTGAAGAACTAGTATAGGTCTTAAGTATTAGAATCAATGTAAGTCTCACTTATACATTGTAATAGCTTGTTCAATAGCTCGAACACAAAAGGTTTTCTAAACCGATCATTTTAAAACAAACGTTTTAAGTTAAAACAGAAAAACTGGGTTGGAAGACAACCCAGTTGACTGGGTACATATACTAATTGACTGGTATATGAGACAGTATGTCTCCAGTCGACTGGGTCAGTCATACCAGTCGACTGGTAAAATGGACAGTAAATCCTCAGTTGACTGGATGAAAAATACCAGTCGACTGGTAACATAGAAGCTTTGAAAACGAGATTTTTCAAGAGAACCCAGTCGACTGGTATCACGACCCAGTCGACTGGTAGTTCAAAAATATGACCGTTTGACACCAAATCTGAATGTTTTAAAAGCAAATCTTTTTCAGATTAAAGTTAATACAGTCATATTATTTGATGGCTATATAAACCCATTCTATTGAGCTTTCAATATAGAGCTGCATATATTCAAAAAGAGTTGATCTTACACAATCAAGTTATTGTACTCTTTGAAACACAAAAAACTTTGAAATATTCTTGTTGAGCCATTCTTCAAGCTTTACTTTGAAAGAGAGACATTGTTCAGTTGTATAAGCTTCCATTTACTGTTTCTCTACCATTTACTTTGCAGCATCTTTTGTAAAGGGATTACTTCCGAAAGGAAGGGGATTACTTCCGAGAGGAAGGGGATAGCTTCCGAGAGGAAGGGATTGTAAGGTTTGTACAACATCGAGAAAGTTGTACGACTAAGTTACTTAGTGGATTACTTCAAGAAGGTTCCTTAAAGAGAGTGGACGTAGCGTCGGAACGAATCCGATATTGCTGAACCACTATAATCTGAGTTTGTATCCTCTACTCTTAAACTCTTTATTTACAGCACATTACTTGTCTTAATTGTTTACTCCTTATATGTTTTTATAAACTTGTATTAATTCTGCAAAAAGTTTTAAAAACCCAATTCACCCCCCCTCTTGGGTTGAAACCTCGATCTACAATTGGTATTAGAGCTTAATTCTCATATTTAGGCTTAAAATCCTTGAGTTGATCCAATGGTAGCAAATAGCTACTCTGAGGGACACTCTTATACTAGACCACATTTGTTCAATGGCTCTAATTATAACTATTGGAAAAACAGAATGAAAATCTTTGTCGAAGAACAAGATTACAATATGTGGAGAGTCATAGAAGAAGGTCCTAGAATTCCTTCAAAAGAAATAACTATTGGAGAGACCCATCATACAATGCCTAAACTCAAAACTGAGTACACTGACAAGGATTGTAGAATGATGTCTCTCAATAGCATAGCAACAAGTATGTTACATTGTGCTTTAGATATTTCTGAATATAATAAAATATCTGCATGTGTTTTGGCTAAAGAGATATGGGACAAACTACAAATTACATATGAAGGAACTAGTGAGGTAAAAAAGTCAAAAATCTATAGGCTAGTTTCTGAATATGAGTCATTTAAAATGTCTCCTAACGAAACAATTTCTGAAATGCACTCACGGTTCACAACTATTATAAATGGTTTAAAGCTGCTTGGTAGGAATATTGAGGAGTTTGAACTAACTAGAAAAATCTTGAGATCTCTGCCACCTTCATGGAAACTAAAGAAGACAGCCATTCAGGAGGCCAAAGATCTTGACAAACTTGATGTTGAGACACTAATTGGATCATTGTTGACATATAAGATGGAAGAAATGACTCCCATCGTCAATGTTGATGAGAAGAAGAAAAAGGTAATTGCTCTCAAAGCTTCTACGAGCAACAAAGAAATGGAATCAGAAAAATAAGCGGAGAGCAGTGAGAAAGATGGTAAAATGGCATTAATCACCAAACAATTCCATAGGTTCTTGAAGAAAAGAAAGAAACCTTATACAAAGGATCCCACTTCGAAAAGGGAACCACTTATGTGTTATGGCTGCAAGAAGCCCAGTCACTGATGAGAATCAATAAGCACTATTAAAGGATCCATTGCATATTCTAGTTGGGCCAATTACTA